>PITA01005143.1:69467-114454 GCA_004023965.1 Spilogale gracilis | reverse complement strand
CAAAGACCATTGTTCAGAAGCGGCCCAGAGAGGAGGGCAGACTTGTGTGTGCTGGAGTGCCCCGGCCTGACACCCACGACCCGCGCCCCCGGCCTCTGTCGCGGCCCCGGGGGCGTTGCGCGACTGCCCTCCCCGCCCCGGGACCCCCGCCCGTGCCACCTCTGCCTGCCCGGAGAGCACTGGGACCCGCTCCGGAGCTGGGGCCCGGAGGGATAGGGCTCTCCCCGGGATCCGAGACCGGCTCACCTCGCCCGGGAAGGCCAGGAACGCGAGGCCGCCGGGCACCGGCACGGGGACGGGGACCGGGACGGGGACGGGGACGCGGCATGAGCCCCGGCGGACCGCCGCTGCCTCCGCGCGCTGGCTTTAAGCCGAAGGCGACTGCCGCTCAGGAGGCGCCCCCATCTCTCCAGCCTCTCCCGGTCTGTCTTTTCCTAGCAGAACGCACTCGAACTTGCCCAAATTCAACAACAACCCCCCGCAACTCCTCCCCCCCAGGCCCGTTTTCCGGGGACTGTGACCAGAAGATGCATTTCCCGATGACACAGGCCATTTCCCGATGGCGGTTGCGGCGACTGGGGAAGCCGAGTGGCGGCTCGCCTTAGCTCGGGGACAGTGAAGGCGAAGCCCAACACCCAGCGGCTTTGCAGCACCCATGAAGGGCCTTCTGGCCTCTCGGTGCGACCGCGGGTGGGAGATGTCACCTGCAGGGGCGCCTGCTGCGCGGCTGGGATCCTGCGCGGTGAAAGTGTCCGCGCGCCCGCCCTGGGAGTCGTCCAAGGAAACAGCTGCTCAGGACCCATCAAGAGTATCTTTTTGCTATGGTGAACTCTCCCTCGGAACCAGGGCTAAGCAGACATCTGTAAGAGCCTCTTGGAGAAGAGCCCAGACCGCGCTGATTGCTAAGCAACATAAAGTGTTAATAAAAACGCAGAATGAAAGGCAGGTGGTACTAAATAAAGTAGGTGGAAACTGCTGCGTCTCATTATTGAACTGCTTGATGGCTACGTGGAGGGAGGGGAGAGAACTGGTTTTGCTTCTAGATATGTCTTTGCCGAAAGATACCAAACATTCCCTTGGGAATGAATGGAAATGATGCCGTTGGTACATTAGGTTCAGTCTAATTGTTATTAATTTATGCTGTGGGCATTCTAAGGTGGCTAGAATGGTTACATGACGTCTTAGGAATTTATTCTTTCTGAAGATAGTACTGCTGTGCAAAGTTCATGTGTATCACCATGGAATTCGATTTACAGAAAGCTCCTCATACACACATCTAATCTTTCTGTGACTATTTTGCCTCCTTTATTCCTGCCCTTTCCTAACCCAAGGAAGGCAAAGGCAGGTAAAAGGATAACATGGTGGAGGTGCAGAGTGGGAAGGGTAAACAAACGGATAGTTAATAATCGGAAATCTTGCCCCAGGGTCGTCTGGAATCCACAAAAATTAAGATATAAGAGCAGCTGAGTCAGTCATTGTTATTCAAGTTCCCAAGAAAAATTTAACAAACTTTGCAAGCACTTCTTCAAGACTTGCCAGGGGAATTAGACTGGGCATGGAGATTGCTATGATTTTATCAAAATTTGTACAACTAATAACCATAACCCATTAGTTGCACCACTAAGGTCTATATACATGAGGGAAAGAATGGAAAATACCTGCAACAGGTTAAAAAAAGATATGTAGGTAAAGTTTTTTTTTTTTTACATAGATAGTTTTTTTTTTAAGATTTTATTTATTTATTTGACAGAGAGAGAGATCACAAGCAGGCAGAGAGGCAGGCAGAGAGAGAGGAGGAAGCAGGCTCCCCGCTGAGCAGAGAGCCAGATGCAGGCCTGAATCCCAGGACCCTGAGATCATGACCTGAGCCCAAGGCAGAGGCTTTAACCCACTGAGCCACCCAGGCGCCCATGTAGGTAAAGTTTTTATTTTTGGAAATCACATTGCCCAACTGCTGCATCCAAAGTATATGTATAGAAAAGGAACTTCACTAAATTAAACTCCTATGTGGCCAATGTACTTAAGAGGCCCAGGAATGTTAGGGTGATGTAATTCCTCATAAAGCCACCAGAGGGCGACCGAGTTTGCTTCCTACAAAACTCCCAATTGTAGTTGAAAAGATTCAGTGATGAGAGCCCAGGACTGTTTCAACATGGCCTTCCTGGAAAGTGGTGTGAGAAGCAGCACTGGCAACTCTGGGCCCACTGGTGCGAAGTGGAAGATGTCGGGGCTAATGCCCACTGTTGGATTAGAAAGTCTCGGAACTCGTTTTCTGTGGTGGTTTGCTGCTGAGGGTACTTTTTTAAAATCTCTTTATGGTTCAATTCATTCCTCTGGAATACAGTGATAATTGTATTTACCTTCCTGGGTATTTGTGAGGTGACCGATCGATTGGTCAATGATCTATCTAAAACATAACATGACATTACATAGGATTTTTCCCTTTAAAATGAATAAACTCTGGGGAAAACTTAGGGCGGTGAAAATATGTGATGTCCCAAATTTAGGTCCTCCACATGCTTGCATTTCAGGATCCCAGAACCATGGTCAGGTTCCCACCTGCTCACCACAAAGCAAAGTCTGTTAGCTGGTAAGTCCCGGCCACACATAGAGCTCCTAATTAAATGTCCAATTCCCTTGTTTTAAAAATGTGAACAAATAGACAAGAATCATCAAGAAAGCCTTCAGCAGAAAAGAGAGATAATTCACAACAAACAGAAGCAGAGATAATTCAGGGGACGAAAAGAACAACAATAAACAATACCCTTTAATTAGTATCCTCAGAGAAGAGAAATTCACAAAGGTAGAGCATCTATAAAGGATGTCATGAAATTAAAGAATCAAAGAACAGAGCTTTCGGAGATGGAATAATTTTAATTAAAAATCTTCTTAACTGGGATGGCTGGCTGGTTCAGTTGGTAGAGCATGCGACTCTTGACCTCAGGGTGAAGAATTCAAGTCCCATGTTGGGCCTAGAGCTTACTTAAAAATTTTTTAAAAAATCTTTTTAACTGAAGGATTGGAAAATAATATGGGGCCATTTTTCGGAACAAATTTAATTATAAGGCAAAATGAAAACATGAAAGAAAAGATTAGACAAAGAATCCATCTAGGAACCAACCTCTGATTGATAGTGGCTCAAAAGAGAGAGAACAGAGAAAATGGATGAAAGGAAATTTTAAAAGAAATATAACAAATAATTACCCTGGGATGAGGGTAATTTATTCAGGCTGCTTTAGACTGAATGCAATATTGAGTGTTAAGTCCAGGAAACGTATAAAGCCCCACACTAGGACACTTCTGGTATTTCACAATCATAGATGAGATATGATGATGTGTCCTAGCACGGGTCACACTTAGAAAACATCAGAACACTGAAGAAAAATAAAAAGCTCAATGAAGAAAGATATTAATATTAGTCCTAGAAACCAGGAATTCTTCGAAGCACTGTTAATTAAAATCTTTGAATCATTAACAACAGCCCTGGTGAATAGGTGTTATCATCATTCCTACTTCACAGATGAGGAAACTGAAGTTAAGAGCCAGCCGACAGCAAGAGAGCCAAGCTGGAAACTCGGGCAGTCTGTGGGGAGAGCTTATACACACTGCCTTACAACACCTCACCCACAAGGAAGGAGGTGCAGAATTCTCCAGCAATACTGGATACTAAAATAAAATGGTTCAATGTCTTAGTACTTCTGAAGAAAATTATTTCAACCAGGAATTCTTTCTCCAGCCAAATTATCAATGAAATATGAGGGAGAAAAAAATATATTTTCAGGCCTTTCAGATGGAGAACACTACCTCCTATGTATTCTTTCTTAGGAAGTTATTTGAGGGCACCTGGGTGGCTCAGTCAGTTAAGCATCGCTCTTTGGCTCAGGTCATGATCCCAGGGTCCTGGGATTGAGCCCGCATCGGGCTCCCTGCTTGGCGGGGAGTCTGCTTCTCCCTCTCCCTCTGACCCTCCCGCTGCTTCTGACAAAAATCTTTAAAAAAAAAAAAAGTTATTTGAGGATGCAATCCTCAAAAATGAAGGCGAAAACAAAACCAAACCAAAAAGTGTAGTCAGAGAACTCCCAGAATGAAAGACATGGAATCCCATTCAAAAGAAGGTGACTGAAATTTGCAGAGGGAAAGAGGAACTCTATAGAATTACTAGCATTACTGAGAACTTGGGTGTTGGGCACCCAGCTAAAATAGGTATGCCTAGATAGACGCATAAATAAACATATGGCTAGATAAAGATACAGAAGGGAAGGAAAAAAGGTATCTTTAAACAGGAGGGACACCTGGCTGGCTTAGTCAGTGGAGTCTGTGACTTTTTTTTTCTTTTTAAAAATATTTTATTTATTTTTTGACACAGAGGGGGAGAGAGAGAGACAGCGAGAGAGGGAACACAAACCGGGGCAATGGGAGAGGGAGAAGCAAGCTCTCCACTGAGCAGGGAACCTGATGTGGGGCTCAATCCCAGGACCCTGGGATCATGACCTGAGCCCAAGGTAGACACTTAACAACTAAGCCATCCAGGCCTCCTCAGTGTATGACTCTTATCTTGGGGTTGTGAGTTTGAGCCTCATGTTGGGTGTAGAGATTAAAGATTTTTAAAAATCTTAGAAAAGGGTGCCTGGGTGGCTCAGTGGGTTAAAGCCTCTGCCTTCAGCTCAGGTCATGGTCTCAGGGTCCTGGGATCGAGGCCCGCGTCAGGCTCTCTGCTCGCCAGGGAGCCTGCTTCCTCCTCTCTCTCTGCCTGCCTCTCTGCCTACTTGTAATTTCAATCTCTCTGTCAAATAAATAAATAAAATCTTTTTTAAAAATCTTAGAAAAAAACCAAACTCCAAGAAAACAAAAATCTCTAGAAGAGAGTTATGGTCTAGATGAAAAGAGACCGGAAAAGAGGAGGTAGACATGGCCTAGATACTGTTTTTGCTTTTCATCCTAAGTCCTCTGTGCTGCTTGATCTGTTAACCACAGACCTGAGACTTTGATGTCAATATTTATATCTATATGTAGGTATAATCTTTTCAAGGAGCTCAGCGCTTATAGTTGAATGGGCTGAAATAGCAGAGGCCAATTTCTTCAAGCAGGAGTTGATTCTACAGCAAGATTCTGAAGCAAAACAGAAACAGGCAACCAAGAATAGGAAGACTTTGAGCACATTTACACTCGGAGAAGAAAATTTACAAAGTAGAAATCTGACCTGGAATCAGTAGAGATAAACCTGTTCAGTTCACTGCATGTATATTTGAAACAAAGGTGGGTGCATGGGGGTCGAGGGGTGTGCTGACCCCTCGTGTTTATGGAAACCTGCTCCTCATGAATTTTCATAGATCTGCACACGGTATATGCACCAGCTCCCGAAGTAGGAGGGGAACCAGGGTGGAGGCCAGGCCTGGACACTGTGAATGCCACGGCCTGATGCTCATGGAGACGCTGGCCCCTCCCTCAAGGCCAGGGCCCCCTAGCCAGGTGTGGTCACACAGAGCACAGGGATCTATTATGGGCAAGGATGCTTGAGGCACCTCTGTGTACAGAGTAAAGCAGAAGAAAAACAAAACAAAACCCAAGTCTGGGAACATCTTACATGTATGTTAGTAGTGGAACATTTCAGTAAAATTATGGTACATCCACATCCTAAGTCCTGTGAAGCTGTTAAAAGGAGGAGCCTGGGCTGAATCAGTTTATTCCCTTAACAAATATATATTGGGCATCTCTTGTGTGCCAAGCACTGTGCTAGATGGAGAGTCAGACACTAATTCCAAATTCCAAGTTGGCAGGAGGAACAGCAGACATGCGACCTCCACGCATGATAGCATGGGGTCTCCCCCCCAGCTGCCTGCTTCCTGCACTTGATCCCCCCACTCCCACCCCCGGGCTGATTGGCCGGGCCCTCTGAGCTTTAGGAGCTGTTCCCACCACATTTCTTCCCAGGGGTCTGGGAGCTTTAATGCCCCCCACCCCACCCGCCCGCGTAATTTTCACGTTGCCTCTGTGTGGTTGCTCTAGCACCTTTCTCAAAAGAGGAAACTCAAAATATCAGCAAGAAGGATTCTCACAAGTCCCCTTAAAGCCTGTTTGCTGGCAGAGGGACACCACTGGACACGGGGCTCCTAAAGCTCAGAGACCGGAGAAAGACAACCAAAGGGACACGATAATCACCAGGTCTGCGGGTTTTCTAAAGTCGGTACTCGGACGGAGGCAGTCTCAGAATGCAGAGTTCTACAGGCCAGGAGCTTCGTCCCTGATTGATAAGCCTTCAATAATTTAGAACGCTGCAGAAGGAGTGCTTAAGACATGGGCCACCAGACCACGGCACTACGCCACTGCACTCTTAGCCCTTAAATTCGAGTCCACGGGGCAGATTCACTCAGCTTTTTGCTTCAGCCAGGTTGACTTTCTGTCATTTGCAAGTCCGAGGGCCCACAGGAATAAAATAACATTTGCATCTTATTTTGCAGATTATAAAGTAGTGTTTTACCTTTACGATAAACAATGCGAGACGGGCACTTTGGTCTCACCCTCTATCAGAAAGAAAAAATGAAAATACAAAGAAACAGAAGTTGTCCCCAAACAAGCTGACACCTGAGACGATATCCCTGCCACAGAGCCTCCGCTCCTTTCAATCAGACCCCCTTCCTCTGCACAGAAGCTTCAAGTCACCCCCGAGGGTCTGAGAATGGGCGTGGCTCACACGGAAGTCATGGATTAGGTGTTATGTTTTCGGCAATCATTAATTTGAATACTCACTGTCCGATTTCTTTAGGCCCTTCTAAGTTCTTCCAGATTCTATACAGTAGGGCCGGAAGAAATTCTGCCAGACCTCACATTTCCCTTCATGCAAATGGTCAAAGCCTTAAGGTAGTCACTAACTTCTCCCCTCAGCACAACCCTCCCTCCCTCTTTCTTTTCCTTTCTCCTTCCCCACTCTCAGGGATCAGCTTGCTCTTCACCCACTATTAAGTCTCTGTGCAGCCAAATGAGGGGGCAGGGCTAGGGAACTGGCTGACGTTCCTGCAGGTCTGACAGACAGAGCTTCTAAATTTCCTTTGTCGGGTACTCCACAAATACGCTTAAAAAGACAGGCCCCCAGGCAGACCCCACCGCTGGCTTTCAACTGTTTACTGCTATTTTTCACCAGCGCGAGCTCGGAGGTCCGTGCCAGTGGGTTCCGCCCGCATGCTGGAACGCTATGCAGCCCAGTTTAAATTAACTTGGCAAGGGAGCCTTCATGAGCTGTGGCATCACCACCCTCTCCACGCCCAAAAGGAGAGCGTGTGGGTGCAGACTTCACTTCGATAAACGACAGAGCTGTGCGCTCATGTCATCTGAGGATGGAAGGCAGCGAATAGTTGTTTTCAAAATCAGCTTTACTCATCGTTTAAAGAAATCTGGAACAAGTTCTCCTATCAAGCTGGTCAGGGTCTGAGAGACCAACTGTTGCACCAAAAGAAAAATGTGCCCAGACCCCTCGTTACCCAACAAGGTAAGGGTCCCGAGCTGGTTCAGAGAGGTCTACGTCTTGTGTGTCAGGAAAGCTAATTAAGGCACAAACCCAGTGGAACTCTGAGCGTCCCACACCCTTCCACTTTACACCGCTCTGTACCCTGAAGCACGCAGGATTTAAGGGTGTGGTTCAGAGTGTCCGCCTCCCAGGAAGTGACCAAGGAGCGGCATTTTCTCCATCCGTTCCGAGTGCTCTTACCTCTTCAGATGTAGGAGACAGACCTCTCAGGCAAGGAAATCAGGAGTAGACACTGTAAGAGAAGAAACCGAGGGACTTTAAGTCCAAAGGGACTGGACTGGCATTCTGAAGGCTAAGTTTATGCACACTGCAGGGACAAGTGCTTGCTTCCTCCTTTCATTGTCTACACCAGGACATGCACCCCCAGGATTGGAACCTCATCAGGAAAACCGACAGGAGGTGGGGGATCTAGGGCTGCCTGGGAGGGGGCAGGGGGCGGGGCGGGAAGGACAGCACCGCTTGCCGGCTCTGGTGACCCTGGCGGTGGGAGACCTGGTCTCGGGTCTGATGCTACAGCCCTACAACAGTTCAGGGGCTCTAGGTCCAGCCGATATTTACCTTTGTTTTCACCCAAACTGGAGTTACTATTTGTTCTGTTTGATAAAAACAACTGCCATTATTCAACATTGGTTTTCCTCTGTCCTCAGCTTTTCATCCCTGTTAACAGCCTTTGGCCTTCTCCAGGGAAAAGGCTAGCAAGGAAAGACGAGAAATGCTGGCTGCTTTTCTCATCCAGGGACAGCAGTTCTGGAAACGCTGTCAACGAGAAGGGTTCATGCGACATACACTACGTGGCAGGCACTGAGAGCTTGACACACTCTTCCCACCTAACCCGTCAGTCCCTGTTGGGAACCTATGTCCTCATCTTTCAGGCTTCAGGGGGATGGCAGGGAGGTCTCACATGGTGTCCGGTCACACCGTTGGTGTGGACTCCTCCTCGGGTTCTTAGGGTGCACTGTGTGATGCGTGATAGGCAGACACCTCTGTGTCAGGAAAAGCTGAGCCCTTCCTACACACTGTTCACGGACAGGAAAATACCACCAGCCTTCATTACTTGTGCAGATGAAAATTTTGACAAGTGCTATTGTTTCCAGACCTGACTGATCATCAGAAATACCTGGGAGCTTCAGGGGCACCTGGGCGGCTCAGTCAGTTAAGCACCTGACCCTTGATTTCAGCTCAGGTCATGATCTCGGGTCATCGATTAAAGGCCCATGTCAGCTCCTCACTCGGCAGGGAAACTGCTGGAGATTCCTTCTCCCTCTGCTCCTGGCCCTGTATGTTCTCTTTCTTTCACGAATAAATCTTTAAAGAAAAAGGGAGGCGCACCTGGGTGGGTCTGTCAGTTAATTGTCGGCCTTTGGCTCAGGTCACGATCCCAGAGTCCTGAGATCCAGCTCAGGGCTAAGCAAGCCTGCTTCTCCCTCTCCCTGCCACAACCCCTGCTTATGCTCCCATCAAATAAATAAAATCTTAAAGAGAGAGAGAACCTGGAGCTTTATAAAAATATAGAGCTGGGGCCCACTCCCAAGGGATGTTTCAGTTCTCCCAGGTAGTGCCCAGCAATCTGCGTTTTCCCGCCCCCTCATCCCCTGGACTCTGATGACTGGGTGGATTTAAGACTCCTGGGGCTGAAGGAGGTTGTGGCGCTGGGAGTGAGTGAGTGCACACTGGCCCCAGCTCAGCCATTTATCAGGCTGTGGAGTGTGAACATTTACTGTTCCGTGTCTGGGTTTCGGTCTGTAGAATGGGGACGGCAATCGTTGTTGAATTCTCTGAGATGCTAAAAGTGCTTTTTCGGTGCTCACTAGCAGTGTGGAAGGACAAGCACCACCTCAACCTTCTCAAAGTGGAGATAAAATCTTCCTAAATTGTTGATAGTGTAAAATGGTAGATCATGTTCCTCTCTCCACAGTGTGGGTTCTTTCCCCTTATTACACACCAGAAGAGGAAACCTTTGCACAGCTGGGTTTGTGTATAAGGATGCTGTTCTTTTCTTCTATCGGTTCAGAATTCTGTCTTTCCATGGGAATCCTAGGAATTTTATAACTGGAAGGCCTTTTCTTCCTAATTCCTCCTAAAGGACCATGTGGCTTCTGAGAGAGGAAGGGAAGAAGGGCCAGTCCCCAGGAGGGTGCGTTTCAGCAGACATCAGTGGCTTTCTTTTTCTTACCATCAGAAGACCCTTTAGTAGGAAGGAGCTTGGTAGGAACTGGGTGACAGACAAGAATTTCCGGGTGCAGGCAGGAGCGTGTGTAAAAGCAGGTGCGCCTACAGCAGGAGGCAGGTGATGCTGGGGAGCCAAACAGTGACTGGTCTTCCCCCAGAGCACACACACCAACCTAGCGCCTGCTAGTCTGACCACAGCGGGATGTTTATGCATCAGCTCAGCGTGTGTGTCGCACTGGGTCTGTGCCAGGTACAGCAGCTGCAAGTGACGACAATATAGCAAACCTCTCTCTGGTTTCGGGATGGGCAAGAGGGACAGTCATGCCCTTAGAACCACAGAATCTTAAAACCAGTAAAAACATTAGGGTTCATCCTTGCCAACCTCTCGCCTACTACACTCTCTTTTCTGCTGACCGGCCTCTCTGCAGCCACCAGAAAATTTCTCTACCCAGATTAGTGGTGACAGCAACTGCCACAAAGACCTGGCAAGAGGAAGTATTAGGAGTGACAGAGAACACGGAACCCAGTCCTAACACGCTGACTTGTACTTTTCTAACATATGGGATACCCTTGCCAATCGATGTACTCAATTTTTTCATGAGGAAATCAACCAACCTGGCCCAAATGAAGGTTTATTTATTAAGTAATCTCGATCCCTAATGTGGGGCCCAAACTCACGACCCAAGATCAAGGGCAGTGGGGCATCCCAACTGATGGTGTTGTGAAGATTTTATTTATTTGACAGAGACACAGAGGGAGAGGGAACACAAGCAGCAGGAGAGAGGGAGAAGCAGGGTTCCTGCCGAGCAGGGAGCCTGATGCAGGGCTCGATCCCAGGACCCTGGGATCATGACTCGGCCGAAGGCAGATGCTTGACTGAGCCACCCGGGCGCCCCTGTTTTGTTTTAGTGTGATTTGAAGTAACCCCATTTTTCTTTTCCACCCATTCTCAGTTGACTACTTGGTATCCATCTGCAACCGCACGCCAACTTGGCACCACAGGCTGACGTGCTTTCATCTCGGCGCACTAAGCCCGAGGTTAGAGTCCGTGGGCTTACAGGTGAGTCTCTATGTAGGTGGCTAACAGCATGTGATCTCAGAGATGACTGGCGTGTTAAAGTTTCACTTGACAAGGCTGTCTGAAGGTGATTTAATAATTTTTTCTTTAAAAGCCAGCCGTCTTTTTTTTTTTTTAAAGATTTTATTTATTTATTTGACAGAGAGATCACAGGTAGGCAGAGAGGCAGGCAGAGGAAGAGGGGGAAGCAGGCTCCCTGCTGAGCAGAGAGGTCAATGTGGGCCTCGATCCCAGGACCCTGAGATCATGACCTGAGCAGAAGGCAGAGGCTTAACCTTCTGAGCCACCCAGGAGCCTCAAGAATTTTATTTTCTAAGAGGATATAAAGGCTTGGGGAATAATGACTCCCTACCTCCAGAAGCTGCCGCTGAAGGTCCGTTTGCCCGAGTTCAGTGCGAGGCTGGCCGGCGCCCAGCACAGCACACAGCCCGGGAAGGCACACTCGCTCTCCTCTCCAGTCTCGGCTGCATGAGGAGTAAGACTCTTCATCCAAGGGCAGGAGACTGAGACAAGGATTGTTGTGGGGCCAGTGACATTAGCAAAAGCTGACTTGAGCTCTGGCCACAGTTCCACTGCGACACAGGTAAGAACTCACCTTGGTTTTATCTGCTTTGAAATATAGATCTCATACGTCCCCTACTGCAGTAGGAAGTCATTGTTCAAGCTTGCTTTCTCAAAGACTTAGCCAATGTTCTTCCCTGCTGGCAGGACGGAAGATGTTTCCTAACACTAGTACCCAGGGGGTGGAATTGGAGCATTACGTCATTTCTGGAGTGGCCTTACCTTCAGAGATACCTGAAGAGTGGCCTTAACTGGCCTTAACAGAAGGCATGCTCTCCCTTTGGGCCTGATTTTCACCTACATATGTGATCTATACTTTGCATATATATTATGAACATTCGAATCATTAACACAGTCCTTATAAAAATATACATATAAGGAGAAATCCTCCCCCTTGCCCTGCCTCCCTATCCTAGTCTCCTCTCTCCAGAGGCAGCACTGTTGAGAGATTGGTGTTTCCTGATGTCTTCCTGTGTGTTTATAGTTGTATATGCTCATGCAAAAATACATATGTTGTGGGGCACCCAGCTGGCTCAGTCAGTAGAGCATGCGACTCTTGATCGCAAGGTTGTGAGTTCAAGCCCCACATTGGGTATGGAGCCTTCCAAAAAATGTATTTTTTTTAATTGAAATAGATAGGACATTACTATTAACAGTTTGAAACTTGCTTTTTATACTTAATAAAAACTTTCCAGTCAACATATTCATCTAATTTTTAACTGTTGCAGATATTCTATAATACAAATGAGTCATAGTTCTATTTTTTCCCTGTTGGACATTTGTTTCCAGTGTTGATTCTGTTTAATTTTTTTAAGCTAGGTTTATTGATGTATATTTTAATGCAGAGGCACTTTAAAAAAATATTTTATTTACTTGAGATAGAGAATGGGTGAGCACAAGCTGGAAAGAGAGGGAAAATCCGCAAGCAGACTCCCTGCTGAGTGTGAAGCCTGATGCGGGGCTCAATCTCATGACTGCAACATCATGACCTGGAATCAAGAGTCAGCTGCTTAACCATCTGAGTCACCCAGGTGCCCCGAAGTCACCTTTTCAAATGTGCGAGTTTCAAAACACACACACACACACACACACACACAGAGTCCTGTTAACTGCCACTGGTCAGGACTACCACCACCCAAAAGGTCCCCTTGTGTCTATAGTCAATCCCTCCACACACCCTCAAATCCTGGGCAAAAATATATTTTTTTAAAGATTTTATTTATTTGACAGAGAGACCGTGAGAGAGGGGAGAGGGAACACAAGCAGGGGGAGTGGGAGAGGGAGAAGCAGGGCCCCCGCCCCTGAGCAGGGAGCCCAAGGCTGACGAAGAGCCCTCCAGGCAAATATTGACCTGTTTTTCTCTCTCTGGTTCTGCCATTTCTGCCAAGGTCCCGCAGATGGCAGCATACAGTACAGAGCCCTAGGAGTCTGGCTTCTTTCCCCTGGCACAGTGCAGAGGCGAGTCACCGGAATGGCGAGGCTGCAGACCTCCGGGTTCATGCTTGCTGCTGTTTTACCTGCTCACAAGCCAGTGGACACTGCAGCGGTGGGGCCCAGTTGGGGGATATCAGGATCACAGCTGCGATAGACAGCTGAGTACAGGTTTTTGTGTGCACATACGGTTTTCATTTCTCTGGGGGGAGCTGTTAGTGAGATTGCTGGGTTGGCTGGTGGTAAGTTTTAAGTTTACAAAAGACTGCCCAACTGGTTTTCAAGGCCCCTGTAGGATTTGGCCTTCCTGTGAGCAGTGTGAGAGCGTTCTGGTGGTTCTGTGCGCTCATCAGTGCTCGGGACTGTGAGGCCCCGGAAACCGTAGCTGTTCTGATAGGTACAGAACATTATCTTGTGGTTTTATTTGCATTTCCCTCAGCCAGTGATGTTGAGTAGCTTTTCACATGCTTACCTATCTTCTTGATGAGGTGTATGTGTACATTTACCACCATTTTTAAACTGGCTTGTTGTTATTGAACTTTGAGAAATCTTTATACTGTCTAGATAGTAGACCTTCGTGTTTTCTACTTTCTCTTCCGTAGGATTTTTAAAGGCTCTGTTTCAACATTACTGATGAGAGATCATTATTTCTGAAGCACTATCAGTAGTTTCATGCTACCCTGGTTTTATCTCTTTGGAGATCCACATTTGACAAATAATTTTATTATTCTTTTAACTGCAATATATTTCACATCTAACATCCTGTTAATTTAGGTATACAACATGTTGCCTTGATATACTGATAAATTTTGAGATGGCTATCATTGTAGTAATAGTTAGCAACTCTTACATCACAGAATTATTTTTTTGTGGTTGGATTATAATTTAGTGTCTTAGCAAATGTGGTGATTATAGTCTTGTCTACATTCACTACACTAGCATTAACTCTAGCACTTATTTACCACTACTTGCAAGTTTGTACCCTTAAACATTTCTTCTATTCCCCACTCTTGCCACCAAGTCCCAGGGACTGCCATTGTACTCTCTGCTTATACGACTTTGACTTTTTTGATTCCACATAAAAGTGAATGCCACAATAAAGACTATTTTTCTCTGACTTATCTCGCTTAGCATAACACCTTCAAGGCCAATACATGGTGGGAGTTTTCTTATTTTTCATGGCTGCATAATATTCCCTAAGATATTTTTCATACACACACACACCCCCCTCACATCTTCTTTATCCATTTATCTGTTGATGGGTATTCGGGTTGTTTCCATTACCTAAGCTATTGTAAATAATACTGCAATAAAATGGGCATGCCTATACCTCTTTGATATCCTGTTTTCATTTCCTTTGGGTACATAACCGTAAGTGGAATAAGTAGATCTAGTTTTTATTTTTTGAGGAACTGCCATATTGTTTTCCATAGTGACTGAAACAATTACATTCCACCAACAGTGTACGAGGGTTCCCTTTTCTCACAGCCTTGCCAACGCTTGTTAGCTCTTTTCTTCTTCAGTTTAGCCATTCTAACAGGTGTGTGAGGTGGTATCTCGTTGTTGTTTTGCTGTGCATTGCCGCGATGGTGAGTGATATTATCTTTTATGTACCCGCTGGCCATCTGGAGGTCTTCTTCCAGCTGTTCCAGATTCTTCACCTGCAAATGGTGCCAGGCCAACCGGCTGCCAGTGGCCAGCCAGTCATCACCAACCGAGAAGAATATGGAACTCTCCCTTCAGCCTCAGCTCTGAGCTAGGTCCTCTAGTCCAGCTTGGAGCTACTGGGCCTCTATCAGTAAAGTACATCAGACATCATTTAGCTCCTGCTCCCTGTTGATCTTTATTAATCAGAGTTTACCATGGCAGGATAAAGGACTGGGACTTCAAACCTCTAACATGTAACTAAGGCTGGTTTCCACTGTTACTTTAATCGGACTATGTTAAAGAAATGTGATCAGGGATGAATCAGAGTGGAAAAGCATGCTGCAAGTACGGGAGCAACCAGGTCATCTGCATCACTCTGAGCTTGTGTAGCTGACTGAAGGAGGCCGGTTCTGCCTAGCTGCTCATGTAGGCCACTTGATCCCAGGCAGCGATGACTCGCCCTTCACATTCTTCTATCAGACTGAGACTGGATCGAACCACACTCCTGTAGTACACCAAGCTGCATCTGGGAGCACGCTGAAGGTGTGTGCGGGTTCTCACTCCAACCGCCTTGTGAAGGGACCCCCACGCACTTGCTCTTCCTGCACTTCCTGTCCCCTCGATCTCGCTGAACTCCTAGGCCCCGTTCAAAACCCTTCAGGGGCTGCTCGAGGAACACTTTCCTGACTCCCCGAGGACGTAATTAATCATTCCATTCTCTGTGCTACTTCCATATTTTACGTATTTGGTATATGATAAAGAACTTTCTACGTGTCACACAGTGTTCTACGTGCTTTATATATATTGACCTTTTTTTCTTTTAATCTAGTTAGGTTCCTTAAGCCTTTACGGCAGCAGCAGGATTGGCACAGTCAGCTGTCAACAGAGAGGCCGGCAATTCTCCCGCACCGCAGCATCACCAACAGTCCCATCCACCGGTCTAAAGACAGCGCTGAAACACCGACTCATTCAGCCTTCCCCACAGTTCTAGGAGGTTGATACTTTTAATTTATCTACTTCAGAGATAAGGAAACGAAGAGGCACAGGAAGCAAACAACGTGCTCTAAGTGACCGGCTTTGAAGCCACGTAGCTTTTAAAACATTCGGCCACGTGTTTCTATTGCTGCACTTGACTCCCTATGTCGGCTGTTCATTTGCTTCCAAGTCCTCTCCAATCCTGGGAGTTTCTGCAAGCAAGGACCTGTTCGTACTGAGCTCTGTATGCCCATGACTTAGCAGTCCCATACCGATGGGGCTTTCTTTGTGCTTATGAGGCCATGGCAGAGACCCTCAACTGGGACCAGCCAGATCACCAACTTTCCCAGGAGCCTGGCTGGTCCAGGATCTAAGTAAACCAAGTACATTGGCCATCTGCTCGAGAAACACTTTCCTGACTCCCCGAAGATGTAATTAATCATTCCATTCTCTGTGCTACTTCCATATTTTACATATTTGGTATATGATAAAGAACTTTCTACATGTCACACAGTTTTCTACGTGCTTTATATATATTGACCTTATATCTCATCTGAGTCTAGAGCCATGAAAAAAAAAAGGCATCATTCTGTAAGAAACTCCAGAACCTCAAAAAAAATTAGAAACTAACCTCTACAAGCAAAACAACTCAGGTAGAATACAGAATTAAATCTTCAGAATCAAGAAAGGTAACTCAAGACTTTGCTACCCATTAGTGAGAAGTCAAACACAAAAGAGTTATAGGGCAATTATGCCTCGATAATATTAATAACAATATATACAAACAACAAGACACTAAACAGGAGACTCTGGGCAGGTGAATTACAGCTAAGGGCAATCAGCAGCATGGAACCCATGAAAGTGCACTTAATACCCATAACAGTAACTAAGAGCCTGCACTGCCAAGTGCTCTTCTGGGACTTGAATCTGGCTCTGCCCCTGACTACCCTGGTTATGACCTTGGTTAGGCTCTTCAGTCTTTCAGGACCCGATGTTCCACCTCTATAAAAGGCAAAAAGAGACCCATGTTTTAGTGCTTTTGTGAGGATCAGATGAGCAATAGGAGTCAAATGCTTAGCACAGTGCCTGACGTACAGCAAGGGTCCAGTAAACAAAAGCTATTTTTCTTCCTGTTTATTTGGCATGTAAGGCACACTATTACAAACACCCATCAACCTTTGCTCCTGGTGCCTGGTACCCAGGGGCCATTTAGTGGGTTTTCATGGGATGAATGAATGAATGAATGGCCCAAGTGCTTCCAGGGTTTTGTTCAAGGAGAGAAACCAGTATGGCAATCAGAAATAAGGCTTACATGTCACAAGGACTAGACCAGTGAACCCTTCAATTTAACATTCTATTAACAAGATCAATGTGTTACAGACATCCACTGTATGTGTTTATAATAACGATCCTTAGGCATTGTGTAAATCCTCTTGTGTTTTAGGAATTTTCAATGGTTAAATTATATTCAAAGAAGTTAAAATTAAGTATATATTACTGCATTCAAGGGCTTTAAAAATTGGAAATCCACGCAAAGCATAAATGGCAACAATAAATTAACTGGTGTATTCTGATTGATTGTAACATTCAGTTCACACTTCTCTACCCACACAGTGTTTTATCCATCTACATTCTCTATTTCCCACTAGACTGTGAACGCCTCTTATGTCTAGCACTTTAGTATCCACAGTGCCTGGGATGTAATCATGGTCAATAAATACTTGACAATAAACCACCGCTGTGCTCCATGACCACACTACACTACGGTGTTTAGTTCAGCAACATATTCTTTTGGTGTACTTACATTTCCGCAAGACAATAAAAATCTCCTAACTTAAGATTTTTAAATACAATTTGCAACATTTAAAAATATGGTACACTTTAAGAAAATCATTCTTTAAAACCCTAAAATTTGAGACTAACTGATCTGACAGAATATAGTTTAAACTGGAAGCTAAAGCATCTAAAATGTCCCTTTTAATTTAGATGATTTCTAACAAAGTCAGATAAAAGCTGTTGATTTTCTTATAATGAACTATTAGAGGCTTATACTACTCTCTGTGAGATGTACACGGTACTACTGTAGTATGGATGGTGGTACTTGCTCAAAGACCAAGAAGTAGGAAGAAGAAAAGATGGAACTATGTGAAGAAAAGGAAGATTCAAAAGCAATCTCTGACTGCTCCTTCTAATGAAAATATTAGGCTCAGGAACCTGCTCTGGATTCATGTCAGAAAGAAAACTGAGTTGACAAGAAAACGAGCTTATCACTTCCTGGACTCTGACACAAATGCTGGAGAAAATGGCCAACGTATTGGAACGAAAAGTGGGTGCCCTGTAGCAAGTGAAGGCTGACTATAAGGCAGTGCCCCTTCAGCCCAGTGCCCAGCCTCCCATCACATTCCACAGGGGTCCTTACCTCCTGTGGAGGTCAAAGAAAGGTCACTCTAAAGCTGTGCACCCTACCTGGGTACTTGAAGGGTAGCAGGGATGAAAATTTTAGCAAGTGGACCTTGACGTTAAAGGAGGGAGTTTTCACCCTCTCAATATGGAGGTTTGGGTGTTTGTATTAGAGATGCCAAAGACAAACTCCCTCATTCTCACAACTTCTGGGGTCTGCACCCTCTTTCTGGAGGAAGGATTTGGGGGGGCGGAGGAGGAAGGTTTCTGGAAAAGTACACTCTGGTGTTCACTTTGGCCCAAAGGTAGAACTTCCTCCAAAGGGGATCAGGTCTCATCACAGTGTGTTCGGCAGGAAATGGTTCTATAAGATAGTCGTTATCTACCTCTCAGAGCTATTTCTGAGGATTAAATGAGATACTTTAGAGCATTTAACACACTGCCAGGCACATAAGGGCCTGATAAGCATTTACTCTTATTTCGCTGATAAGTACCAATAATGATGAAAATAAGCTCCAAAGAAAATTTGTTCACAGACCATTAGGAACAACTCCAACTCTGCTGAATTCCTTAAGGGCTGCTTATGATACAACAGAGCAAACACTGTTTTCTTTTTTAAGATCTGTCATTTTAGAAGTTACTGTGGCAACATGTAATTTCAAATCTTTCCAATGCCCAGCAACCGTGATGTGTTTATTACAGTTTGTTGGTTAAAACATCCCTTAAATGTGTGTAACTAGCAGAGTTTAACGAAATCACCTCTGAAACAGGGCCCTCCTGTGCGCTTAGGATGTGACATCTTACCAGATGTGTATCTCTCTTACTAGCTTTCCTCTCTCAATCTTACAGTGGTTGTAAGGGCTGAGGCCTCCTACTTCCTGATAGTTGGCTGTCGAAAGCATGTTTACAGAGCAAGCGAGTTCTGAAATAAAAGAATAAAAGAAGCCAGAGAGAGTCTCCTTCATTACCAGTAGCCATATTTTAGCATTAACTAAGAAAGCCAGTTCAAAAACTCGAACCAGGAAAGGCGCAGTGTACTGCCTAGATTAGCTATGCCACTGAACAGATAACAGGAGTTTAAATGATTCAAGCAGATACTGTTAGGTGTGACGAGGTAAAAGATACCTAAATCGAGCTGAAGAAACCAGACTTGCAGAAATCCCAGAGCAGAGCTGCTGGGGAGACACAGCCCCGCCCGGAAGCTCTGCCAGGAGCTACACTCTTCAATCTGGCAGGCACGGGCACCATAAAAACTAGAGACAGAAGGAGAGGACACAGAGGTCTGTTTCAGGGCAGGACGGAACACCAAAAAAAGACAAGGTTTGGGGGGAAGGTATATGCTATGAACCAGGCACACGACAGGTATCCAGAATTCTCCGTTCTACACAGATATGTCACACCATTACCCATCTGCTTCCCGACACTGAGTCTCCATCAGAAACTGAAAGGTAAGGGGGATACATTCGGTTCCTGCACCAGAACAAAGTAGAATAAGACCACCCTCCCTCATCAGAATTTTATTTTATAGTGGGAATGCAAAGAGAAAATTTCCTCAATGCAGTAGTACTCAACCTCTGAACGCTGGTGTTTTCCTGCTGAAAATCAAATATTATAGAAAAATATTTATCTCAGGGGATAGATTGATTGGCTTTAATTATGTAACACTTTCTTAAATTTTCGGCATTTGCTCCTTCTTGGTTGGAAGCATACAGAAGCAGCTGACAAAATGAACAAATAAAAAGCAACTTTTCCTTGTGTCTAACTTGTTACACTTGATCTTAACCAAATGGCCAAGAAGCGATTAATTTGTTAGAGCTTCTTTTGTTTTGGTAGTCTTGTTTGTGGGTATGTTTGTTTTTGTGCCCGCCTAACACGCATCAGCCTCAGCCCCAGAGCCCTCCATTAGTTCGTCCACATCACTTGTCAGGTGACAGTCACTATCTGCCAGCTGAGCATGCTGCAAAATTCTGGAACAAAGTCAGTTTCTGAGAAGCTTATAATCTGGATGGGGAGACATCCTGAATTACTGGAAAAATATTTAATTTCTACTTCTTTTTTTTAATTTCTAATTCTTTTAAAAGCAAATTAAAAGAGGGTGCCAGGCTGGCTCAGTCGGTAGACCATGTGACTCTTGAATTGTGGGGTCATGAGTTCAAGTCCCTTGTTGGACGTGGAGATTGCTTAAATACATAAATCTTTTAAAAAGTAAATAAAAGCAAATAAAAGAAATACTCACTGGCCAAGATTTTTTCCATTTCTCATGTCACTAACACTAGGGTAAAATATGCAAGCTAATGATAATAAATGCTCTCTTCTTTATTAATGGGTGTGACTATGAAACATGATCGCCTGTAAAAATAAATAAATAAAGACAGCTTTTTCCTTTGACAATTTCAGAATAAGGAACTTTGGTTTTTTATTCCTTTTAAGACTTTCCGTGGCAGCTGACTACTTTTTTCTTGCTTTGCCATTCACTTCAGATTTTTGTCCCCTCAGATCCTCAGAGATAAAATAAAACAAGGACAGAGAGTTCTCATTTAGAAAACATTTCCTAGTTTTACATTTTAAAAATCAGTACTTAAAAAAGAAAAATCTTCTTTACCCCCCAATCCTTCACCCCATTCTGAATAATCTAGTTCAATATAAGCCTATAAATAAATCTTTTTCCTCAAAAAAAACCTTGAGTGATTTTACAAGAATTATTGTTTAAAAAATTTACCTAGGGAAATTAAAGTTCCAGTCATTTTACCCCCACAACAGATGGTGCTCAAGTATCAGTATCAGTGGTGCTCCCTCAGCGCACCGCCCTTTCGTTGTTCTGTTAGCTCGCTGGCTAAGAGTCTTCTTAATCACTCTTTTCTTCTCCTTGATAATGTCTATACTCTGGCTTCAGCTCCCATGTGTTTTTGTGGGTCCCTTTGACATTCTGAACGCCAATTTCTTTCAAGATTTCCTTTAGGTACCCCTAAAAACAAACACAAAAACAACCCAAGATGAGACTATGAAGGCAAAACAAAATTTAAAATAAAACCATCCACCAAACCACCTTCACAAGTAATACGAATTATGATCGTGAAAGTTCAGCAAGATTTCTCTATAAAGATGTTCAATCAACTGTCTCTTGGTTCAATACATGCAATACACGGTAACTGAGTTAAATATACACTCACTTGCTTTAAAGGGATCGGAAGTCTGGAATGCCAATTTTTTTTTTAAAAAAACAGATTTCGATGAAAATACGCTAGCTAGTTACTGGTGCTCACTGTTTACTAAGATGACACAGTGTATACCACGTGTAATCTTTCCTTGAGTTCAGTGGCCTCACTCAGTTCACAGCTGGATAGGGTTACTCTTGGATTGGAGTCAGTTGCTTCAGAAGCAGGAGCATATACAAAAAAAATAACAAATATTTTTGGGACTAATATTCTAGAAAGCAAGCACACTGACAGGCATCTAGAATTCCCAATTCTACGGTGACTTTCCATATTTGCTATCAGGCCACTTGTTTTCCTTGTGTAATAAAGAAGGTATTATTATTATTATTATTTTAAAGATTTTATTTATTTGACAGAGAGAAACACAGCCAGAGAGGGAACACAAGCAGGGGGAGCGAGAGAGGGAGAAACAGGCTTCCTGCCAAGCAGGGAGCCCGATGCAGGGCTCGATCCTGGGACTCCGGCATCATGGCCACAGCTGAAGGCAGACGCTTAATGACTGAGCCACCCCGGCGCCCCAGGAAGGTTATTGTTTTTAGTATTGTTTTGATCTTGGCCAAGCTTGCCAAGACAGGTAAAGAATAAGCATGATAGCAAGACACACTAAAAGCCACAGGGCCTGCAGTTTTCTCATGTTTCGCTCCTCCAGAGGAAAGAGGTGAGCAGTCACACAGGGAAGATCTGTTTTGCCATTTTAGGTCCCTCAAAATTCAAGAAACATTAGCCAAATGACTAGTATACTCAGGGAAATGAAAGCTGTGACAAATATACTACCAAACCCTACCTTTCCGTGACAATGCCCAAGGCCAAAAAGCATTCCACTACAAAGTGACCAATTAAATTACAGTACTTCCTCCTTGGCAATAGAAAGAAAAGTTAATTAAAGTGTTTTTTGGGGCTCCTGGGTGCCTCAGTAGGTTAAATGTCTGTCTTTGGCTCAGGTCATGATCTTGGGGTCCTGGGATCAAGTCCCGCATCCTTGTGGTTGGGCTCTCTGCTCGGTGGGGACTCTGCTTCTCTTGGTCTTGTACACTCTTTCTCAAATAAATAAATAAAATCTTTTTTTAAAAAAAGTGGTTTTTGGGGCGCCTGGGTGGCTCAGTTGGTTGAGTGACTGCCTTCGGCTCGGGTCATGATCCTGGAGACCCAGGATCAAGTCCCATATCGGGCTCCCTGCTTGGTGGGAAGCCTGCTTCTCCCTCTCTCACTCCCCCTGCTTGTGTTCCTTCTCTGGCTGTGTTTCTCTCTGTCAAATAAATAAAATCTTTTTTTCCCCTGTAGAACCAATCCAGTAATATTTTGTGTATAAGCTTCACAGAAGCAGTTACAGTACTAGTGACTCACCCTGTTGACAGAAGATGTAATTTTTTTTACTTATTGAAATGAGGGATGGACTAGAAAAATGGCTGAGAAGCTCTTACAGATACAATATTTAAGGCAGTGCCCTTCCTGGGGTTGGTCTACTTGCCGCAGGGCCTCATGGGAAACTTGTTAAATCTCTCATCTTAGGCCTAGTGAATAAAAAACAAAATACACACACACACACAACCCCTCTGGGTCCTGGGAATCTGCATTTCCACAAGCCTCTAGGAGACTCTGATTTAACTACACTAAAGCTCCAAGGTGTCTGTGTTAAGGGTTTGTCCAGCTCTACCACTCTAGGATCTTGAGTCCTCGAAGTGTAATTGCTGGGGATTCTGTGTTAACAAACCCAGTCGAATACCACCTTACACTGACTGGGGTAATACTCTACTGTTCAGATCCTTTCATTTGGGGTGGGTTGTCACCTTGAAACAAGAGCTGATTAACAATGGAACCACATGGCCCTGGATGGCTTAGTGGGACTACCAGTGTGTCCAGGGCCCAGCAGGTGGCAGCAATGACTCAAATGAGGCTGGGTTTCCCCAGGAAGAAGCCTGCTTGCCTCCCACGCTTTCTGCAGTTGCCTTCACAAAGGGATCTGTGCCAGGGAGTAGGCATAAAAAGGCTCGAGCCATCCAGGTGAGATGCACATCTGTTATCTGCTACTTCAAATCACAGTTTTAAAATGGGACCCTGTTCATAAGCTACTTTCTCATTAAGCAGTATTCATTAAGGGAAAATGATGTGCTGGACACAAGGGATTTTCAGTTTTGATGCCAAGAATGACAGCTTTGTAAAATTCCAAAGGACGATTTATTGTGAGGCAGGCTATGATCCTAGACAAACAATCAAACAATTGGCCGCACTGCTCTGGGTCAAAACTGAAAAGAGCAATCGCTGGGAGCGCTGTGGCTGGGAGACAATAGCTCTCAGGCTTTCAAGCCTAGCGTGCCCATTCGGAAGCCAGATACAGAACGTGAAAAGCCTCAAAAGGGTTAAACACAAAATAGTAAAGGGTCAAGTGTACAAATTCAGTTGCTTTCATGTCTAGTCCACACTCATTTTGTTAAATAGTATAAGGTTATGGAGTATTTTGTTTTCTTAATGAAAAGTCACGATTTGGGGCCCCTGGGTGGCTTAGTCATTGGGCATCTGCCTTCCGCTCAGGTCATGATCCCGGAGTACCGGGATCAAGCCCCGCATCGGGCTCCCTGCTCAGCCAGGAGGCCTGCTTCTCCCTCTCTCACTCCCCCTGCTTGTGTTCCCTCTCTGGCTGTGTTTCTGTCAAACAAATAAATAAAATCTTTAAAAAAGAAAAAGAAAAAATAGGGAAACAGGTCACAAAAGTCCTTGAAGGAAAGACACAGGTAGGAAACAGTGAGACCATGTCATTCTTCTGTCGGAAAAAATTTTAAGATTTAATTATAAATTTATTTGAGAAAGAGAGCACACAGCACAAGTGGGGATAAGGACCAGTGGGAGAGGGAGAGGCAGACTCCCTGATGAGCATGGAGCCTGACGTGGGGCTCCTGGTTCCCACCACACTGAGATCCTGACCTGAACTGAAAGAAGATGCTTAACATGTTGAAAACTTTTTAATGACTTCCCCTTTGGCCTACAGGTTAAATTCCATTAACTCCTTTACAGGCATCCACTCAGTCTGCCTTTTCCCTTGGGCCTCATCTTCTAAGAATTCCCTGCAGACAAACTTGTCATTTCTGTGTCTATATGCTTCTAGTTTTCTCCATAGGCCATTTCCTTCCCTGTCATGCTTATCCCCTTCCCTCAAATCTAAACTCCTCATCCTTGAAGACTCTGCATTAATGTCTCTCAGACCAACTTTCCCTAATGGCCACCTCTTAGATTGACATCTCACCCTGTATGCACTTCAGTGAGAGCCTCTTACTACACTAGAACCCTTGCCTCACATGCGTCTCTGCCACCATGTGCTCCTCTGGCCGTGGCTGCCAGCACATCAGTCTCAGTGCACTTACACTGAATAAACAGGGTATGCTTAAGAGTAAACAAGGGGGGGCGCCTGGGTGGCTCAGTTGGTTAAGTGACTGCCTTCGGCTCAGGTCATGATCCCGGAGACCCAGGATCGAGCCCCACATCGGGCTCCCTGCTCTGCGGGAAGCCCGCTTCTCCCTCTCTCACTCCCCCTGCTTGTGTTCCCTCTCTGGCTGTGTTTCTCTCTGTCAAATAAATAAAATCTTTAAAAAAAAAAAGAGTAAACAAGGGAACTAAGAGGATTTAGTAGGGGAGGTGTCTGAGGTAAGATCACTTAGAAGGTCCACTGGGCTAAACTATGCTAACGCTAGATCTTTTCATTTTTAGAACTCAAGCTCTAATTAACTTATAGAGCAATGAGAAATATAAGTTGACTGATTAAACTGTAGTACCTGAAGTGGAATGACAGTCATTACTAAAAATCTATGTTACAGGAAAAAAATTGCTGGGAACAAAGCAACCTGAGGGGGAAATTTTAAAGATTCTAACAGGATTGAAGATCAATTGGCAATCTAACTTTCCTTTTATAAAAATTCATATATTTACGCAAATATTTATTTAGAACCTACTATGGGCCAGAGAGAGGGGCAACACAGACAAGAGTTTACGGTTTAAGAATAGGGTGGGTGAGTGGAGAGGTAAAGGCACAAAAGCAGTCATAAACTGAAATAAGGGCATATATATGTATACAGGATATTATGGGAGCACTGAGAAGGCACCCTTAACCTAGCCAGAGCCATGATCTTTGGTTTTGAGGATGTGTATTTGATCCTTTGACTGGAACGGCAGTTCTGAGATACTAGTTTTCTACTCTCATACTAAACAATGACTCTCCAATTTCATCTTTTGCCTGACCTGCTGCATTTCAAACAGAGGATTCTAGAACTTGGTCCATCAGCTCTATGTGACACAGGTTTAGAGAGATTTCTCATTACTGCTCTGTGCAGTGCTGCAGAACAAGAGCAGAAATAATAAACTGGCTCAGGTCCAGCAACCCTTCATCAAAGGGATGTGTGGGAGAGTATTTACAGCAAGTCTGAACTGCAGAGAAAAAGAGATAGAACATTACAGCTTCCTTGGAAGGAAAAGGCAAAGCAAACATTGGACTAAAAAGGTCAAGTGGTTAGGATACGATTTGCATATTTGTGGGTCAAGGTAACACTGTGGTGGCCCAAAGGCCAGAAACCCACAGATCAAATTCCTATTTTTCCCCCCAAATCATGACAAACCTATGTAAAGTCACAAGGCATAGCAGCCTACTACTGCGGTCTTTCTCTTTCTCCTTTCCTTCCCTCCTTCCACTCACACCATTTCTCATATCATCTTTTCCTTTACTGCTCTGCCAACCAATTCCCAAACCAGGAATTTCAGTTAAGTGTTACATATGTAATAATAAGCCAACTATATCTAAATTCCTAGAAATTGATCAAAAATATGTATCTTTGACAAAAAGCTGATCACCAACTATTAATGCTTTAAGTGAATAAATAATATGACCCTATTAGGCATCTAGTCATGAAATCGCATCAGAAAGGCTGGACTGAATAGACAATATGCAATCTATACCAAAGATGGCACTGCTTAATGCCAGTCACTAAAGGGAAGTCATTATATGCTTTTTATAAAATGTTCCAACAAGGCAAGAGGGGCATTATCAGTTCTGTATAATCTTGAAGTACATTTCAAATGATATGTGTGATTAAGAGAGAGGACTTACTGATAAAGATGTTAGTGGCTCCAAGGCACAAAATTCTTTCATTAAAAAAACAAACTACACATTAGGCATAAGCTGTTAACAAAGGCAGCGTATGTTTTCACTCCTTTAGACAGAGAAAACTGCAAACACGATAGGGAAGGGGACGCTGGGGATTCTCTGGGACATGGGCCATGTCAATATTTTTATCCTCTTTTCCTTCTGGTTTCACCCCCACTTTCCTACTAGACCCCATCCTCTGTCTTCCACTCAGCTCACACAGTCTGCATTCCTCCCTCTGTAAAAATCTGAGAAGCAGAGATGATGGGTAACGAAATGGTCAAGGCACAAGCCCTATTTTATGGCTTAATCCATATACTGGAAAAGCAATTCATTACTGCATGAATATCTGTGTGCTGATAAATCATCTTACTCTTTTTTTAAAATAGACATGATTTTTAAAAAATATTTTATTTATTTATTAAAGAGAGACACAGCGAAAGAGGGAATACAAGCAGGGGGAGTGGGAGAGAGAGAGGCAGTCTTCCTGCGGAGCAGGGAGCCTGATGCAGGGCTTGATCCCAGCACCCTGGGATTGTGACCTAAGCTGAAGGCAGACGCTGAACGACTGAGCCAGCCAGGTGTCCCTAAATCATCCTACTCTTATTAACACTTCATCTGCCCAATACTAGCAAATGATTCATATGTTTGCATATATGAATAAAGTTCACCTCCTTTGGGCCAAAACTTTTTTTTTTTTTAAGTTTTTATTTATTTGACAGAGGGAAACACAGCCAGAGAGGGAACACAAGCAGGGGGAGTGAGAGAGGGAGAAGCAGGCCCCCTGCTGAGCAGGGAGCCCGATGTGGGGTCGATCCCGGGTCTCTGGGATCATGACCTGAGCCGAAGGCAGTCGCTCAACCAACTGAGCCACCCAGGTGCCCCTGGGCCAAAACTTTTAACTATTTGTTTAAAGATGTGCTTTCTAAACTGTATTTTTTTAGGGTGCCTGAGTGGCTCAGTTGGTTAAGCATCTACCTTCAACTCAGGTCATGATCCCAGGATCCTGGAATCGAGTCCTGCATCGGGCATCTGTTCCACAGGGAGTCTGCTTCTCTCTCTACCCCTTCCACCCCTGCTCGTGATCTCTCTCTCATACTCTTTCAAATACATACATAAAATCTTAAAACACACACACACACAACCTTGTATGTGTTTATTTGTATGCTAAACATATCTTAACTTTGGAATACTGTAAGATATTCCAAGGCTGAGATATGATGGCTTTCAACTGGGGAAAGGGTATACATATATAGCCGATGTTGAAACTGTTAATTAGGAAAATACAATCAGAAATATCCAAAATAAAGTAGCAAAAACTAAAATTCCTTTTGAAATTTAAATATGTGGAATTTAAGAAACACAACAGATGAATATAGGGGAAGGGAAGGAAAAATAAAATAAGCTGAAAACAGAGAGGGAGGCAAGCCATAAAACCATAAGAGACTTTTAATTATAGGAAACAAACAAGGTTGCTGGAGGGAAAGCGGGTGGGGGGGATGGGGTAACTGGGTGATGGGCATTACCCAGTCAGTGGGTACCCATCACCGAAGTAATGAGCACCAGGTGTTGTATGCAACTGATGAATCATTGAATTCCACTTCTGAACCTAACAATACAGTATATATTAATTAAGCTGCATTTAAATAAAAAATAAAGCCAAAAAAATAAATTTAAATATGAATTCTTGCATGTAGAACCATGGCAACTATCTATTAGTGAATTTGGTATGAAGTATAGTTTCAAATGTACAAAAAATAAGATCTCAACTAGCACAGTTATTTTTCTATTTGAAAACATTGCTTGAAATTAAATGGCAAAGAAAGAGACTATAGGTATATATTTACCAATGGAGAATTTTCTGTAAATTAGCTATCACTCCCAATACCAAAGTATTACTCATCCTTAAAATATTTGAAATAGAGAGTCAAGTTTTACCTTAGGACAACAGTAGATAAAAAAGTTTTTCTTGGCTAAGGATTAAAAAAGGATTGATGACAATCTGGCAGTTAGTTCCTCAGGTTAAACAGAATTATGAAGTGACTCAGCAATTCCACTCCCAAGAGAAAAAAAAAGACAAAAACAAAACAAAACAAAAATCCCAAACCCCAACTATACTCACACAGAAAACCTGTACATGAATGTTTACAGCAGCTTTATTCATTAACAGCCAAAAAGCAGAAACAACTTAAATACCTATTCATCAGTGAATGGATAAACAAAATGTTGAATATCTCTCTGTAATAGTATACTAGTTGGCAATAAAAAGCAATGAAATACTGGTATGTGCCACAATGTGGAATTATCCAAAGTAGGCAAATCTACACAGAAAGTAAATTAGTATACACCTAGGGTAGAGGTGGGAGAGATGGGAGTGACTGCTAATAGGAATGGGATTTCTTTCTTTTTTTAAAAAAGATTTTATTTATTTGACAGAGAGAAACAAGCCAGAGAGGGAACACAAGCAGGGGGAGTGAGAGAGGGAGAAGCAGGCTTCCTGCTGAGCAGGGAGCCCGATGTGGGACTCGATCCCGGGTCTCCGGGATCATGACCTGAGCCGAAGGCAGTTGCTTAACCAACTGAGCCACCTAGGCGCCCCCATGAATGGGATTTCTTGAGGTAAAGAAAATGTTCTAAAATTGATTGTGGTGATTGTCATACATCTCTGTAAATATTCTAAAATTCTGTTAACTATAATTTAAAAAACCCATATATAGGGATGCCTGGATGGCTCAGTCAGCTAAGCACCTCCCTTTGGCTTAGGTCATGATCCCAGGGTCCTGGGACTGAGCCCCAGTCAGGCTCCTTGCTCAGCGGGGAGCCTGCTTCTCCCTCTCCGTGCCGCTCCCCATGTGCTCTCTCTCTGACAAATAAATAAAATCTTTAAACATGCATACACACGCACACACACACACATACATATATAATTTGTACTGAAAATACAGATTTTGTTTTTTTTAAAGATTTTATTTATTTAATTTACAGACAGAAATATAGCCAAAGAGGGAACACAAGCAGGAGGAGTGAGAGAGGGAGAAGCAGGCTTCCAGCCGAGCAGGGAGCCTGACGTGGGGCTTGATCCCGGGTCTCCAGGATCATGACCTGAGCCGAAGGCAGTCACTTAACCAACTGAGCCACCCAGGTGCCCCAGATTTTGTTTTTTTTAAAAGATTTATTTATTTATTTGAGTTTAACTGACTAAGCCACCCAGGTGCCCCTGAAAATAAAGATTTTAAATTGGGGGTAGATAGGGAGGAGACCTACCTAGCTTGTAACAACAACTGAAGATAATAGCATTTTTTTCTAAAGATTTTATCTATTTATTTGACAGAGAGAAACACAGCTAGAGAGGGAACACAAGCAGAGGGACTGAAAGAGGGAGAAGCAGGCTTCCCATCGAGCAGGAAGCCTGATGTGGGGCTCGATCCCGGGTCTCCAGGATCACAGCCTGAGCCGAAAGTAGTTGCTTAACCAACTGAGCCACCCAGGCACCCCGAAAATAGCATTTTTTTAAAAAGATTTTATTTATTTATTTGACAGAGGGAAACACAGCAAGAGAGGGAACACAAGCAGAGGGAGTGAGAGAGGGAGAAGCAAGTTTCCCGCCGAGCAGGGAGCCCGATGTGGGGCTCGATCACGGGATTCCAGAATCATGACCTGAGCCGAAGGCAGTCGCTTAACCAACTGAGCCAGCCAGGCGCCCCTCGATAATAGCATTTTTAAGTCAATCAGAGAAAGACAATTATCATATGATCTCACTGATATGTGGAATCTGAGAAATAAGGCAGAAGATCATAGGGGAAGAGGGGAAAAAATGAAACAAGACAAATCAGAGAGGGAGTCAAACCATAAGAGACTCCTGATCTCAGGAAACCAACAGGGCTGTTGGAGTGGAAAGGGGTGGGAGGAATGTTTGGCTGGTGGTGGATGCTGGGGAGGGTATGTGTTATGGTGAGTGCTGTGTACTGTGTAAGACTGAATCACATACCTGCACCCTTGAAACAAATAATACATTATATGTAAGTAATAATAAAAAAAAAGGCTTTTGGGGAACTGGAAAGTAAACCAAATTCTATAATAAAGTCCGTATAGAATACAACATAAAAAAAAACCCACCATTTTTTATTACTAAATTATGATGGTAACATTTCCAATAAACAGTGGCTAGCTCACTGTATCAGTCCATACGTACTGGAAAATATGAAGGAATTAGAATATCTGTCTTGGGACATTCTAGAAGGAATGCCTTCATAAAGCTGCAATACAGAATTGACACCACAAGATTTTCTGCCAACAGGTTTATCATCTGGTATCTCAATTTTAGAAACTAGGAAGCTGTAAACACTTATCTTAATCCACAGAGTCTTGCCTTCTCTACTGCTGAGACCAATGCAAAGAAAATGATCTCCTTTCTGAGATAATTTCCATAAGGATGACAAACCTAAAAACAAGTCCTACTAACTTGCTCAGGGGCTAATAAAGAAAGCAGAAGGGAGTTAATAAGCTTAAAACTTATTTTAACCTTTCTTCAAATCAAATGGTGCTGGAAGGATACAGAAGATTTTATAACTAATGATATTTTTCAGACTAAATATAAATTTTGTGGCCTACTGCTTAATTAAAAATTTGGGGGCTCCTGGGTGGCTCAGTCAGTTAAGCATCTGCCTTTGGCTCAGGTCATGATTCCAGGGTCCTGGGACCGAGTCCCACATTGGGCTCCCTGCTCAGCCGGGAGTCTGTTTCTCCCTTTGCCTGTTGCTCTCCCTGCTTGTAGCCTCCCCCCGGCCCGACAAATAAATACATACATACATACATACATACATACTTAAAAAAAAAGCCTGTTTTTTCCTCTCCCTCTCCTGTTGCCTCTCTCTCAAATAAATAAAATCTTAAAAAAAATTCTATGTAAACTTTGTATACAAATAAATGCCCAATTTTCTTTACTGGGTGCTTATGTTAAATAGTCCTTGTATCTACATAATATTTCATGTAAAATCTGGACTCAATTGGTTATATTAGTAAATTCTCCTCAAATTTTACCACATTCAGAAATATGGTAAAAAAGGAGGAAAAAAAGGTAAAACAAAACATGTAGGTTAAAGGAGAAAATATTACTATCCTATAATAAACTTGGTAGATCTATTATTAAAATCTTCTATAGGTAAGTATTAAAATTTCATGTGCTTAAATTTCATTCATTTATATTCAATACAATTCTAATAGTTAATTTATTTTAGTATACACTTCATATTCTAAACCTTAACAGTAAAACAGGTTCTACATCATTAATTAGCAAATAATTATTTTTTAAAACAGAAGTCTCACAAAAGGTGGTCATTAATATACTCTGTTAAGCAACTGGTAGTCTTTTTTTTTACTGGTATCATAGTATCATTCAAAAATAAAAACTTCCATTTATAGGAAAAATGAACTAAAAGGGATTATGTGAACAGAAAGGAAATAATCAAGATTTGAGGGGAAAAAAATGAAGTTAAAAAAGGAAAGTGTATGTCAGAACAAAACATTATTTTAAAATGCCACTTATTAAGTGGTACACTTGGGAATAAGTTTCAAACATTACAAATATTTATTTTTATTTTGGCTTAGAAACTGAATGAGCTAAGATAAAGCTTAGAGCCCATTCTCTATGTACCTGGCTTAGGCTGATGACGATTCTTTTTTTTAAAGATTTTATTTACTTATTTGAGAGAGTGCGTGCTCGTGCAAGTAAGCATGAACAGGGGGATGGGCAGATGGGGAGGGAGGGGGAGAATCTCGAGCAGATTCTGCACTGAGTGCAGAGCCCAACTCGGGGCTCCATCTCACAGACTCTGAGATCATGACCTGAGCCGAAATCAAGAGTCAGATGTTTAACTGACTGAGCCACCCAGGTGGCTGACATCACCCCAGTGATGATTCTTAACAAGAAAGCCTGAGAGAGACATTCGCTCTTTATTGTTTTGTTTTCCTTAAAAAGGGGTTCCTATTGTCAGAAAAGTATTTTCCTTGTTTGTCTACATATACAAGCACATGTCTGAATACAGATGAGGAACGTGGTAAGAGATATTCCCGAAGTGAAGTCACCACAAGTGGGGTCAAGTTACTATACAACTCCTCCTCTGGGTTTACAGTGAGAGAGACTAGATAATCTCTAAGATCACTTTTACCTTAAGATTCTGAGTCAGATATACTCATGTGCACACAGAGATGTGTGTATATATGTATATAATTTATATGACATATATGTATCATAATTTGTAATATAATTGTCATGAAGAGGAAATAGGAATACAGTTGTCTGGCTTGATCAATTTAGGGAAGAGTGGTATCACTGAAATGGGGAGGTGGTGGTGGTGGTGGGAAGTCTTTGAAAGAGAAGAAAAATCAGAGTTCTGTTCTGAACATACAAAAATTGAGATGACAGTGAAAGGACTAACACTGACTAGGTGCTAGCTCCATACCAGGCAACACGGCACAAAGGTGGGGAAGGCAGTGGGCCCTGGCTGGCAGAGCATCCCTAACCCCATCCTCCTGGCTCAGGAATGGGCATACCAACCCCTACCAGGTCAATTAAAATCTTCCCTGGGGCTTTTATTATAATCACCAGGACAAACATTCTCTTTTTGCTTAAGGGTTGCTAGCTGTTCGGCTACCACATGGCAAGATCCCGCCTAAAAGTAAAGACCACACAAGAAAGAATAATGAGGAGAGATGTGGAAAGATGGGAAGGGACAGTTCTAATTAAATAATATTAGTAGCTGGATCTAGTCATGGCTAAAGCTAGATACATTCCTGAACCACCTAGCTACACAGAGCCAATAAATTTTATTTTATTTTTTTTTAAGAGAGAGACAGAGACAGGGGGGAGGGAGGGAGAGAGGAAGGAGGAAGAAAGGAGGAAAGAGAGAGAGAAAAAATATCAAGTGGGCTCCATGTACAGCACAGAGTCCAATGTGGGGCTCAATCTTATGACCCTGAGATCATAACTTGAGCAGAAATCAAGAGTCGGACACTATTCAGGCACCTCACGATAAATTTTAGTTTTGTTTAAACTAGTTTGAGTTGAATTTCTCTTCTCTGCAACTGAAAGAGTCTCAACCAATTCACAGATCTATAATGGCACATACCGCGCGTGCGCGCGCGCGCGCGTGTGTGTGTGTGTGTGTGTGTGTGTGTTTTAAAAGCAAGCTCTACGTCCAACACAGGGCTCGAATTCATGACCTCAAGATCAAGAGTCACATGCTCCACCAAAGGAGCCGGCCACGCACCCCTGTAACAGCATATACTTATAAATAAAATTTTGTTTTCTGACAGGAGAAATATTCAGTAGGTCAAATTGTCTAGCCATTTTATCTTTTAAAAAAGCCTATCTTCTTGTATCTTACTGAAGCCAAATTTTGCTTAAATTACTTCTATTCATGCCTTTATTTAAATATAACTGGAAACAAATTCTGAGGATTAGGTTAACAATGCCTTATTGCTGCAATGGCCTTGTTTACTGAAAGCCCACTTTGTCCAAATAAAACAGTCTATTGAGCATTATTTGGTGCTGAGAAACTTAAGTATGGGCATTAACTGCTTCAAAGTCAAAGTCACCCAAATCTTTGCCTGGTTTGTCCTGTTGATTTGAACTTTAATAAAAAGCATACAAGTTGCTCGATTACATATTTGAATTAAGCAGTGGGCTGTGGGACCACATGATTGGGGATTATTGATTTAGAAGGGATCATCAATAATTAAATATACACTTCCCTGGACCATGCCTGGAAACCGTGTGGATATAGCACAAGGAAATCAGGGGTTCACTTATCACCAGGGCTAATTTTCAATGATACTTTTAGCAGAAAGATGTTCAAGAACACTGGAAATGGCTGCTATGCTACAGAACAGGGTGTCAGGGCTCAAAGCAGTCTTGGCAGTCTGGTGTTTCAAAGGGAGCAATTAGATAAAGTTCAAATGATTTAAATTTTGAAGGAAATGCTGTGTATGCTTCTATTTTACAGATATAATAACACATAAAACTGAGACATAACAAATTCAAGGTGAAAGATCAAAGATTGCAGGGGAGAAATAATAGGCTTCTTCTGGTGTTTCACATTAAGGAGGGCTTAAAAGCCCAAATTCAAACCATATACAAACACCCCTTTAAATAGGTATTATGTTTCTGACTTTATATCCGTTATCAGAGCTTGGCCTTTTAAAATCGGCTTAGTTACCCTTAATGAGTAACTAACTCCTTGATTGTTTATGCAAGTCACATACTGAGCACTGAGAGAAAAAGTCTTCCCTCTGATCAATAATAATTTTGCTTACAGAAATAAAGGTTCTTAGGAAGAATAAATATAGACAGGAAAGAACTGCAAAGAACAAGAATAATACCTCAGGTTCACTCAGAATGTGTCAAAAATGACATCCTAAAGGGGCCTGGGTAGGTCAGTCAGTTAAGCGTCTGCCTTCAGCTCAGGTCATGGATGTGGGGGTCCTGGGATCCAACCCCTCATTGGGCTTCTTGCTCAGTGGGGAGTCTGCTTCTCCCTCTCCCTCTGCCCCTTCCCCTGCTCATGTTCTCATTCTTGCTCTCGCCAATAAATACTTTTTTTAAAAAAATGACATTCTAAGGGTGTCTGAGTGGCTCAGTTAGTTGAGCATCTGCCTTTGGCTCAGGTCATGCTCTCAGAGTCCTGGGACTGGGGCCCCTCATCGGTCTCCCTGCTCAGTGGGGACCTTGTTTCTCCCTCTGTATTTGTGCTGTCTCTTTCTCTTCTCTCAAAAATGAAAAATCAGGGGCACCTGGTTGGCTCAGTTAGTTAAGCGACTGCCTTCGGCTCAGGTCATGATCCTGTAGACCCGGGATCGAGTCCCACATTGGTCTCCCTGCTCAGCGGGAAGCCTGCTTCTCCCTTTCTCACTCCCCCTGCTTGTGTTCCCTCTCTAGCTGTGCTTCTTACTGTTAAATAAATAAAATCTTAAAAAAAAGAATGAATAAAACTTAAAACAAATGACATTCTGAAGGTCAGAAAGCAGATGATAACTTAAGAATACAGTAGTGTTAATGACAAAGAGGATGTATTAAAGTGATAAACTTCATGGTTACACATCTATTAGGTACTGGGGACCGACAGAAAAGGAGAGAAAGTCATTAAGTGCATATACTAAAGAAGGGTTGAATACAAACAAGATCTCTTTTTTCTTTCTCTTTTACAAGGAGGCTCAAAAATTTGTTTGTATTCAACAGTAAATGTATTTAAATACCCTGTCCAGGGCTATTTGCCTAAATGTCAGGGCTGGGACTTGAACTGAGATCCCATTACTCCAGTCCACTGCTCTTTCCATCATACCAAGAAGTCCCTTTCCTGGATCTTCATGCTCTACTCTCCTTCATTCTCCTGGTATTGCTCAGATTAAAATAAAATTAGGAAGGGTGTACTGATGGCCATGAGTACAGACTCACTTTATATACAGAGAGATCTAGCCTTGGGCCACTTTCTAGGTGAGATTTGCCAATTCAAATCAAATAAAAGAGGGAGGTGAAGAGGAGATGAAATAGGAGAGGAGAGAATCACACATGTAGGGTTGGAAGGAAGCACAATTATCCAGTCCAATTTCCTCAATTTTAGGAACAGAAGGAACTTACTCAGATCCCAGTAGGGTAGGTAAATGGCAGAACTGAATCCATGCTGACCACTTCCTGCCTCCTCCTCTAGCGGGGAGATAACTGTAACCCTGTCACATTCCACAACTTCCTTGAGACTGGCTCTCTGGCCCCGTCTCCTGCCATAAATGATATGAGGCCTGTCGAATCCATCTGAGTAAAAGATGGTAGCCCTTGGATACTGAGGATGGGGCCACTGCGTTTTTTTCTCTACTCTAATAGTTCCTGAATTTCTACTATGTTTATGTTGTAAAGTATATAAATATTTAAGGATATGACTAATATACAACTCTGTCTTCAAGAATCTGATGCTTGCTGAGGCAATTCACTCTCTAAAAAATAAAACTATTATAAAATAACTTAGTTTCTAGATTAGTGGCTCCCAAGTTCCTGGAGGTTCCCAGGCCCTTGATGAGAATCGGATATTAACTATGGATCTGCTCCCCAGAAAAACTCACATATTTTTGCACATATTCAGGAGATTACTGGATGTCATACAACCCATCTACTGACCATGAGTTAAGAAGCTCTATTTTTTTTTTTTTTAAGATTTTATTTATTTGACAGAGAGAAACACAGCCAGAGAAGAAACACAAGCAGGGGGAGTGAGAGAGAGAGAAGCAGGCCTCCCGCCAAGCAGGGAGCCCAATGTGGGACTCGATCCCGGGTCTCCGGGATCATGACCTGAGCAGAAGGCAGTCGCTCAACCAACTGAGCCACCCAGGCGCCCCAAGAAGCTCTATTTTAAGAGATTCACTGAGCACCTCTACATAAAAATTATCTGAAAAACTAAAGTTGAGAGAACTACTAGTTATCCCTTTTCTTTGATGCAAAATGAATAAACTTTAAAAACAATATGTTGTTCCATGTTAAGAAATTAGGAAGCAAAGAAACTGCTGCTTTCTCTAATATCATCTGAATGTCCCTTCTACAAATATTTGTTTCCCATATCTAATTTTTGTGTGTATATTATTCCATAAGAATATATTATTTACATTCAGTTTCTGGAATGGCCTTTTCATATATATATATACGCACACACACACACACACACATATAACACATGTATATATACATATATATGTATATGTATATACATATATATATAATATGAAGTTTACATTCACAGGAATAAATTTCATTAAAAGCAGAAAAAAAAGGGTGCTTGGGTGGCTCAGTGGGTTAAAGCCTCTGCCTTTGGCTGAGGTCATGATCTCAGGGTCCTGGGATGGAGGCCTGCATCAGGCTGTCTCTGTTCAGTGGGGAGCCTGCTTCCTCCTCTCTCTCTGCCTGCCTCTCTGTCTACTTGTGATCTCTTTCTCTCTGTCAAATACATAAAATCTTAAAAAAAAAAAAAAGCAGAAAAAAATTATCTAATGAATTATTCTATTTCAATTTTTTTAAATGTAGTTTGAAATGCTGTTTCTAAGGCTTTGATACTAAAGAGAATGAGTCATTAAGAGGAGCTGATAACATTGCAGCACGAGCACTTGACTCCTTTCTACTGAAAAAAGTAGATCTTTTGGAATTTAATTTCTTAGTAAAAGTCTAACAGTAAAGAAATTCCTGCAAAAGTGGGAAACTGTACAATCAATACTGAGGTTTCATAAACCATTTCCTAAAGCTTTGAATAAGTCAGAAAAAACACAGAGCAAGCTCTTTAATACACTGTTATTTGGTTATGTTAAAATGGTTTTGAAAACTGGCTCTTGTTACATATTCTTAAGAAAATAAATGGACTGACATACTCCTGAGTATACTAGCAAAGTGGACAAAATGATCAAGAAAACTAGATAAAAGGACAGAAAATAAAAGAGATTCCTTTGATTTTTTAAAACCCTGAAAATAAATACTGTTATAATTCAATTCGCTGCTTTGCTAACGTTAGGTTAAGAAAGTTAAATGGAAGGAAATGTGACTTGGAGACTGGAGGAAAGGGATTTGGATTTCTTTATTTGTTACCAGTATTTTAAATGGATTAGAAATAACAAATTGTTAGCAAATAGGCATAAAAGTCTGGAGCAGGGATAAAAACAGATTATTTATAGAAGAACAAACATAAGATTTCTAAAACATCAATTTATTAAACTTTTCCTTAAAAATGGAGAACAGGCTAACACAACCACAATTCAACAAGCACTGTGGGGCAGTACAGCTCAAGTTTAAAAGGACCTAATGCTAGTGCTAGGTAAATTAAAAAAAAAAAAAAAGTCCATTAGAGAAGAGCCCACATGGGGCGCCTGGGTGGCTCAGTTGGTTAAGGGACTGCCTTCGGCTCAGGTCATGATCCCGGAGACTCGGGATCGAGTCCCACATCGGGCTTCCTGCTCGGCAGGAGGCCTGCTTCTCCCTCTCTCACTCCCCCTGCTTGTGTTCCCTCTCTGGCTGTGTTTCTCTCTGTCAAATAAATAAAATCTTAAAAAAAAAAAAAAAAAAGAGAGACAAGCCCACATGACAGGGATAAACACTTTCATCATGACAGATCAGTATGGGTCTTAAAAGCATATGGTTCTGTTAGGGGGCACATTTTCAAATAAATAAAAGAAGAAATTGAGGGCGCCTGGATGGTTCAGTGGATTAGGCCTCCACCTTTGGTTCAGGTCATGATCTCAGGGTCCTGGGATCCAGGCCCGCATTGGGCTCTCTGTTCAGCAGGGAGCCTGCTTCCTCCTCTCTCTCAGCCTGTCTCTTTGCCTACATGTGATCTCTCTCTCTGTCAAATAAATACATAAAATCTTAAAAAAAAAAAAAAAGAAGAAACTGAGTGTTGTTTGGAGGGATCTAGGGGAACAAAAGAAAGACTAGAATGATATAAACAAAGACTTCAGGCTTAATACCAACGATCAGTATTAAGACGTTTCTGAGTGTTGAAAATAAACCCTGACGTTAGCATAGGTGCCATGTCAATTACTTCATATACGATACCCTTCTCTTCAGTAACATTATCTAAATGAAGCAGGACATATTTAAAGGATCAATGTGAGCAAATACCTACCACAGGCTGTTTTGTGATGTCCACCAAGTCCTTAAGATTATAATATTGATGTTTCTCAAATGCTGAAAATAGCATGTCTAAAACGTGCTGTTTATCAGCTCGAGCTCGTTTTCCATCTTCTTTCTTCTTCCTTTCATATTCAATCTAGGTGCAAACAGAAAAAGTAACAAAGGCATCAATCCAACGTGCTCACTCTGAAACCAGGCATTCTCTTTTCAGTTACCCCAAAAAACGATTAATTGCAAGTTGCAAGGCAGCAGATTAAAAGAGCAGGGGGCTCAGAACCTGGGTCTTCACTGCTCCTGGGGCTCCTCAGACCTTGAAGATATCTATGAAGGTATGAACAAAACCACCTTCATTCTTTTCTAAGCCTTTATATAATGTCTTCATCTGCCTCCAAATAGCTTTTGTTTGCCAAATTATAACAATTCAGTGCGGCTACTGAGTCAGAAAGTCCAACTTGCAGTTTCTTTTGCTTCTGATTATCCCAAATACAGTAAAATAGTTCCTCTAACAGATGCATTTTGGTAGGTGCCATCTTTTAAAATTGAGGTTTTTCAGCACAAGCAGGGAATTAAAAGGCAGACAGGTTACAGAAGAGGTTCTCTTGGAAGTGTAAAGTTTGAGAAGCACTGGTAAAAGGAAAAGAATGTGGGAAGTGAGGCATTTTCTCTTCCTGACTTTGTGTGACCTTGAGCTTGTTTCTTCTCCTGTAACAGGAAGTAAGCTTACTAACAGAAAAGGGTGAAAACATACTCATTACTCAGGCAGAAGCAAACTGTTTTCCCCAAATCCCTATTTTCTCTTAAAAATTCATGTGAACTCTAAATTCACCTGTATCATACACCTTTATTTGTAATACAAAAATAAAATCTCTCTCCAATAAAAATGACACTCTAGGAGCAAGTGTGATGTTTGTCCTGTAGTTTTGTGCAGCTCTATGCACCCTAGCTTGAAAGCAGTGGTACTAAAAGAATGTATCAACTCTCTCCTAGAGAGAGAGATCTGACCCAGAGATTTGATCATTTGAAAAAAAATTACATTTTATTAGTCAACCTACTGAGTGGGAGAAGATACCTGCAAATTATATATTCAATAAGGAGTTAATATCCAAAATATATAAAGAACTTTTTCAACTTAACACCAAAAAACCCCCACCAGAATCTGATTAAAAAATGGGAAGGGGACCTGAATAGATAATATTCCCAAAACAAACACATGGCCAACAAACGCATGAAAAGATGCTCAACTTCACTAATCATCAAAGAAATAGAAACTAAAACGACAATGAGGTATCACCTTTTACCTGTCAGAATGGCTAAAATCAAGAAGGCAAGAAATAAAAAGTGTCAGCAAGGATGTGGAGAAAAGGGAACTTTCATGCATTGCTAGTGGGAATGTAAATTAGTACTCTGTGAAAAACAGCACAGAGGCTCCTCAAAAATTAAAAACAGAAATACCATATGATCCAGTAATTCCGCTACTGGTTATTTACCCAAAGAAAATAAAAACACTAAATTAAAAAAAAAATGCATCTGTTTACTGCAGCATTATTTACAATAGCCAAGATATGGAAGCAACTTAAGAGTCCATCAACAGACAAATGGTTAAGGAAAATGTGGTTTGTGTGCAAGCACAAATGGTATATTATGCAGCCATAAAAAGGATGAGATTGTGCCATTTGCAACAACACTGATGGACCTTGAGGCATTATGCTGAGTGAAATAAATCAGACCGAGAAAGACAAAAACCATATGATTTCACTCATGTGGAATTTAAAAAACAAATGAGTGAACCAACAAAAAGAATCAGACCTATAAATAAAAAAAGAGCAAACTGATGACTGCCAGAGGGAAGAGGGCTGAGAAGATGGGGAAAATGGGCAAAGAGAAGCGGGAAATACAGGCTTCCAGCTACAGAATAAGTCATGGGAATAAAAGGTATACCATAGGGAACACAAGCAATGATACCGTGATGACAGATGGTAGCTACACCTGCTGTGAGCTGAACACAGCATAATGTACAGAGGAAGTGAATCGTGATGCTGTACACCTGAAACTAATGTAACATTGTGTGTCAACTATATTCAAATAGAATATGTATTTTTTTTAAGATTCTTTTTTTAATACAGGAATCTAGAATTCCCAGTTCTATGGTGACTTTCCAAATTTGCTATCAGGCCACTTGTTTTCCTTGTGTAATAAGGAAGGTTATTATTATTATTATTATTTTAAAGATTTTATTTATTTGATAGAGAGAAACACAGCTAGAGAGGGAACACAAGCAGGGGGAGTGAGAGAGGGAGAAGCAGGCTTCCCGCCAAGCAGGGAGCCGGATGCAGGGCTCGATCCCGGGACTCGGGGACCACGACCTGAGCTGAAGGCAGATGCCTAACAACTGAGCCACCCAAGCGCCTTTCAAAGAGAACACTTTTTAAAAAACTTACTCTTCACTGCAAACATGCAACTTACATTCACTCACTTCAGTTGGTTAACCTTTTAATTTTTAAAGAAACACTTCATTTTGATAAAGCATAAAGCATATTAGAGGAAATATATGTAAACTAAGTCTCTTGTGCATCAAATGGAATTAACTATAATCTAAGGACTAGCTTCAAAAAAAATGAAATGCATTTCAAAACCTACAATTACTGCATAAATTCCAGCCTGATAGTTAGGCTTACTTTCTATATTTTAACAATAGAGATTTGTTATAAAAGAGATAAAATTTAGTTTCTATTGATGGTAGGCTTACTTCCTATATTTTAACAATAGAGATCTGTTATAAAAGAGATAAAATTTAGTTTCTATTGATGTTAAAACTAAAAATATATCTTATACATAACCAAAGACTTTCAAATTAATGGCACAGGTAACAGACAACAGTGAGTATCCTTCAACTAAATAAAATTAGGAGATAGGGAAAAAGAACCAACTTATTTGTCTTGATTTTCTGATACATACATCTTGGGACTAAAACTCAAAATCCATTAATCTCAACAGATAAGCATGGACTATGCTCAGACTGCACTAAGATATAGGTGAAATAAATGGTCTCTTTCAAAATGTATCCCTTTCTTAGGGCTCATATATTAAAATATAGAGGGGGCCTTGCACATTTTAAATATAGTAATAGCAGAGCACAGAGTCACCTTTGGACAAGATCATGATCCTGAGAAAGGTGCAAATCCAAGATGAAGGGCTGCACTGTTGGGGAGGAATGTGGTCAGACTCAAGATTCTCTGGGTGGCAGAGCATGGAGAAAAGAACCCTGGACAGCTACAGGGGATTTATTAGAGAAGGACAGAGTGACTAGAAGAGATAGAAGTAAGACTGGAGAGGACACAGACCAGAGCAACGCATGACCAAGGAAAAAATCCAAGTCTTCCCAACGTGGGGAAGATGGAAAAACAGACGAAAACACGTGCTTAAGTACAAAGGCAGAAGTAGAGTGGGGTCCCGATTCAGTGAGAAAGGTGTCTGGAGAGATAGCAAGAACTAAAAGGGATGGACCCGAGGTCCATTCAAAAATTTTCTCTCTTGGTCAAAAGAAGAATAAAAGTGGGGTGCCTGGCTGGCTCAGTCAGTAGTGTGTGTGACCCTTGATCTCAAGGTCGTGAGTTCAAGCCCCAAGTTAGGTGTGGAACTTAACTTAAAAAAAAAAAAAAAAGAGAGAAAGAAAGAAAAAGAAAAAGAAGGATAAAAGCAAGAGAATAAGCTTTTCAGGGAGAAAGTAATAATGATAGGCCAGGACAAAACCCACAAATACAAGCAGGAGGGTCTCTGGATTAAATAGAGAAATGTGGAATGCCTTAAGGCATTACTATTTTAAGCCCTGCCTTGCTGACCAATCTCTAAAAAATATATTTTTGCTGTTTACAATTATACTTAGTTTGCATCCCGAAACTTCTTTGGACTGTTGCACCTCATTTGAATAGTTTCAGGTTTTGCATTAAGATGAACAACCCAGAAAAGGTGACTGCTAAAAAAGAGAAAGAGAGAAAAGTTTTGGACCAGGAGATGAAGTTGATATAACCTTTTCCTCTAGTCAGATGTGGGATGAGAAAAACTTAGCCTGGATCCAGAAAAATACAGGGAGACAGAATCAGATTAAGGAAAGGTGAGGAAAGCCTACAGTTTTCCCACAGGCTTAAGTGAGATGGGGGCCAGAGGCCACAGGTCCTCAAGAAAAATAATACAAAGGAAGTGAGGACCTTGCAAAGGTCCAGTATTAGGCTTTTGTGCTACGCATGAAGCCACGGTTGCATGATATTCTGTGTTTCCTCCCATCCCAGTTTTAATTTATACTGAGAGAAGTAGGAAGAGTTAAATTCAGGAAACAGGAAAGAGAAGCGAAGGTGCATTCAGCTTCCACCCTTAGTAGACTCTTCCTTGTGTGAAATGCTTGGAGAAGCTAGGATGATTAATAGGAAAAGTGTTTTCAAATACAGACCATTCCCAACTTCCAATGGTTCAATTTAGGATTTTTCAGCTTTATGATGGTGCAAAAGCAATATGCATGAAGTAGAAACCATAATTTCATTTCTGAATTTGGATCCCTTCCCGGGCTAGCAATATGCTATACAATCCTCTCCCGTGGGGCTGCGCAGAGACCGCCAGCTTTAGCTCCCGGTCAGCCGTGCTATCACCAAACAACCCATACACTGAAAACCATTCTCATTTACTTTCACAACAGTACTTGATACATTACATGATACTTCATTACGGAATGGGCTTGGTGTTAGATGATTTGGTCCAAATACAGGCTAATGTAAATGTTTTTTTTTTTTTTAATGTAAACGTTTTTAACCACATTTCAGATGGTGTTTTGGTAGGTTAGGTGCATTGAACGCATTTTTGACTTATGATATTTTCAATTTTGACTGAAACCCCACCAAAAATGGAGGCAGATCTGCTGATGAAGCCAGACGGCCCACTTCAGAGGGGGCATACCCTCTAATTGGTAGGGGGAAACAAAAGCCTTCTAAGTGTTTGTTATCTAGTTGTCCCAACCCCAGAGCCTCATGCCAGATCCGAGAGGGCCTGAACCAAAGGGAAGAAATTAGATAAGTTGGAAAGGAACTTTGCTTCTATCTCAAAATTACTGTATTCAAAATTGGTGCTTTCCTTCTTTAGATCTGGGGGAAAGCAGACTAGAAATGTTTCGTGTTAACTGTGTCTGTTGATGGCTCAGTACCTGAGGAAGGCAGTGAAACCTAACTTCACTTTTGATTAGTGGAATAAAAACACTTAAAAGTATAGGGGCGTGTGGGTGGCTCAGTTGTTAAGCGTCTGCCTTCAGCTCAGGTCATGATCCCAGAGTCCCGGTATTGAGCCCCACATGGAGCCCCATATCAGGCTCCCTGCTCTGTGGGAAACCTGCTTCTCCCTCTCTCACTCCCCCTGCTTGTGTTTCCTCTCTAGCTGTGTTTCTCTCTATCAAATAAATAAAATCTTAAAAAAACAACAACACTTAAAAGCATAATCTGAAAACCCAGGCATAAAAGTAATAACAGCAACAACAAATTGGCAATATTATTCCTTATAAGAGAAACTAAAGTACTAGAAATTTAACTCTACACTTACTTAAAAACAAAAGGCAAATGTAAAATTTAATGTCCTCAGGCCCATACTGCAGGATAACCTATAAAAAAGCCGGTTTTAAAACAAACATTTTTTTATAGTATAGCATTAGTTAAATCTTCTTTGATAATGTCCAGGGAAGACTCATAATCTAAATTCTCCTCTGTAGTAGCAAGTCGTTCCAATGGATATATGCAGAATCAAAATTATACACACACACATATATATGTATATATGCATGACCATTTAAAAATGGTCATTCAATTATTAATGACTAACCTTATACTCAGGACAACACTAAGGTCCTGAGGTAGTTTTTCCTTTTAAAACTAAGTCATATAGGGATCATGAGTTCTAGGATGGAGCCCCGCGTCGGCTCTCTGCTCCACAGGAAGCCTGCTTCTCTCTCTCCCACTCCCCCTTGAGTTCCCTCTCTCTCCGTGTCTCTGTCAAATAAACAAATCTTTTTTTTTTTTTTAAGATTTTTTTTTTATTTATTTGACAGAGAGAAACACAGCCAGAGAGGGAACACAAGCAGGGGGAGTGAGAGAGGGAGAAGCAGGCTTCCTGCCCGATGTGGGACTCGATCCCGGGTCTCCGGGATCATGACATGAGCTGAAGGCAGTTGCTTAACC
>PITA01005143.1:50915-69367 GCA_004023965.1 Spilogale gracilis | reverse complement strand
TCTTTTCCCCTTGGGCATTTTGTTTTGTACTGGTGCACCAGCATGGTAGGGAAGTGATGCTACTCACTACTCAACACAGTCACATATCTTCTTTGTTAGCATGCTTGTGGTGACAAAACATTAGTAGGATAGTTACTGGACTAGAAATGGCCATTATGTGAATTTTAATTACTGCTCTTGTATCTGCCCCAGTGACCATAGATCAACTGCATCATCAGTGCATAGAAGTTAATTGTCAATTCAGAAAGGACCTTAAATTTGGTCTCTAATTAAAAATTTTACACCCCCCCAAATCTATCATACACAATGATTATTCTTTCACAACAGAAAACAAATTATTCAAGACTAAAATGCAACTAAATGTTGAAATCCATTGTGGTGTGGCATAGAGATATTCAACCATCATTACTGAAACCTTAATCACTGACTAAAATTATAAAAGCCACCCACTGCCAATTAAAATATTGTAATACAGATGTCTGTAAATGTCTAGATTGTTGTTTGCAGAAATACTTTGATTTGCTTTGTCAAGGCAATCCTTGTGGAAGCTTCTGACTTGAAAGGAGCATGACAGCCTTGAATATCATGGTTTGCCTACAAATTTTTTTTTTCTTTTAAAGATTTTATTTCTTTATTTGACAGAGAGACATATCACAAGTAGGCAGAGAGAGAGGAGGAAGCAGGCTCCCTGTCTAGCAGAGAGCCCGACGTGGGTCTCGATCCCAGGACCCTGAGATCATGACCTGAGCTGAAGGCAGAGGCTTAACCCTCTGGGCCACCCAGGCGCCCTTGCCTATAAATTCTTAACAAAAGATCCTCTTCACCTCTAATGCTTCTATTTCTGCCTAGTGTGTTGTTATCTTTCAGGAAGAAATTCTTTAGAGTCACTGATTCTTGGTGTGCAAATTCCATTGGACAAAGCACCTAGCATACTCCTAATACTAGGTAAATACTGCTGAAAAGCCTTTATGATATAGTCCTGTAGGCATCTATGATGAGTAAAATTCCACATTTATACATAACTGAAATACAAAAACCAAAACCACCACAACAAAACAAACACAATAACCTTTGTTCTGAAGAACAGCAAATTTTAAATTATTAAAAAATAAATTTTCTTTCTAGTTCCTGGATATTTACCTCAAGATTTTATGTAATCATTCAACTCCCTCCAATAATTTTCCAGTTAAGCTCTCTAATTCTCTAGCACTATCTGACCAAGAGTTCTTACCAGGAGAAAGAAGGGAAAGAGAAATTTTTTTTTTTTTTTTAAGATTTTTTTAGGGCGCCTGGGTGTCTCAGTTGGTTAAGCGACTGCCTTCGGCTCAGGTCATGATCCCGGAGACCCCGGATCGAGTCCCACGTCGGGCTCCCTGCTCCACAGGAAGCCTGCTTCTCCCTCTCTTGCTCCCCCTGCTTGTGTTCCCTCTCTGGCTGTGTTTTTCTCTGTCAAATAAATAAATAAAATCTTAAAAAAAAAAAAAAAAGATTTTTTTATTTATTTGACAGAGAGAAACACAGCCAGAGAGGGAGCACAAGCAGGGGGAGCGAGAGAGGGAGAAGTAGGCTTCCCGCTAAGCAGGGAGCCCGATGTGGGACTCAAACCCGGGTCTCCGGGATCATGACCTGAGCCGAAGGCAGTCGCTTAACCACTGAGCTACCCAGGCGCCCCGAGAAATCTTTTTTAAAACTAGGGGACAGAGAGGATGATAAAGACAAGAAAATATCAATTCTTTTTAAAAACCTTAGGTTTGGTGGAAGGAGACTTCTTGGTCTCCTCTCAGGTCTCATTTTTGCCCCTACCCAACAAGATGGCAAACAGAACTAGGAAGTTCCCATCTCTAAGTCAGTGGCTGCACGTTACAATTACCCAGGGAATTTGAAAAATTTTAAGATGGCTGGCTTCCACAGTAGATCAATAAAAATCAATCTCTGGAGGTTTTTTTTGTTGTTGTTGTTGTTTTTTTAAAGCCTCCCAGGGGATTCTAGGGTATAGCTAGCACTGAAAAACACTAGATAATAGATGAGTAAAGTTGTAATAGTGTAGACTACTACATATGAGAATGCTGTGAAACTTACACATGCTAGATGATGTCCACAAAGCCAACAAAACCACAGAGAGAAGCACCTTTACTTGCAATCAGAGATGGAGAGAGCTATGAGGAATCTTGCACATCAGCTAACTATGTATATCAATTTGTAAACTGTAAAAAGGTACTTCTATATTAACATGCATGGATATTTTAAAGCACACATAAACAAAAAATTTAGAGATGATATAAAAATAAAACATTGTAAGTTTTAATTTGTCAAAATTACAAAATACGTTTTGGTTTTGTTCTCAAAATACAACAATCTGCTCTACATTCTGGTTGCTTAGTTTTTAAGTGAACTGCAAACTGGAATACCTTTGTATCAGCACTAGCTAATACGACTTCAGGTCGAACACACATGAAGGTTAAGGGTCACTATGTCAGTTATCTTCAAGAAGCCTTTAGCTCCAGGACTTGGCGGTGGTGGCAGCAGGGACCCTATAGGCTACATTTCCAAGAGTCCCTTCCTAGCTGATTTCCAGCTGGGGTTCTGCCAACGGGAGAATAAAGGTAGGAGGAAGGGAGATTTTTTCTTTTTGTGTGTGTTCTGTATACCTCCGGCAGCAGCAGCTTCCTTACCTCTGGTAACCAATGCCCCTTTCCAGCCCTTACATTTTGTATTTGTAAAGCATTTGTAACCAATTCCCTACATTAAATCCCCTTCTGCTTGAATATCTAGAGTTGTTTTTGTTTCCACGATAGACACTAACTGATTCATCACTAAAGATGGGGGATGACTGAGATTGCTAATTTCCTTTGGAAGGGCTGAGAATACCGGTCACATCAGATTACATCATCACTGTTTTTATCTCACATGGCGACTGATAAAGAGGTCATTTTATTTTATTTTTTTATTGTTACTTAATTTTTTTTCCAGTGTTCTAAGACTCATTCCCCACTCCCCACACCCAATGCTCCATGCTTTAGGTGTCCCCAGTACCCACCACCAGGCTCTCCCATCCCTCCACCCCCATCCTTCCAAGTCCCTCAGTTTCTTTCTGTGTCCAAAGTCTCTGTTGTTTCATTTTTCTCCCTGGATTACCCTAGTTCCCATTTACTTTCCTTCTCCCACTTGTCCTCCAGGTTACTCCTCATGCACCGCAAGTAAGTGAAACCATGTGATACTTGCCTTCCTCTACTTGGCTTATTTCACTCAGCATAATCTCTTCCAGTCCAGTTAAAGAGGTCATTTTAGAATAGAAGTGTCAGTTTTTCCACTCTCTTGTTCTCATATATTTGCTTTATTAATATATTATCTTTACATTTTTTTGCAGGAATCTTTAAAATCAGTTGTTCATTTCTGAAGATTGAATTTAGCTAATAATAAGTACTATACTCTATAAACCTATGAATTTAGCACCAAACCTAAAAAGCTGAAGGCAAATGAAACCATGAGGTGTTGGAAGTACCAATGTCAAACCATCATTGCTGCAAATTTCCACTCTTCTGCTGAAAATGGCTGACTGGCACAGGGGCTGCATTAAGGGTGCCAGGGTCAATCCACACAATATTTCTAATGCTCAATTTTCTACTTTTATTACGTGAAAACCAAGGTAAATACAATTTCCAATATTTCCCCCCTCCCTCAATGTTCCTTGTAAATCCTACTCTGACATCCCATTATTTCCCAAAGTTTGCTTTCACTACTATGAAGGATGGGGTAAGAGGAATTTAATGTTCAAATGTTTGCAAAAATATGTGATTAAGCAAATTCTGAGGTTCTCAATTTCTACATATTAAAGTGTCCATTTTGAGGAAGACACAATCAGAATTTGCAAGTTCTTTTAACACATAATTCTTTTTACACAACTCCTTTTGTTCAAGAAGACTCACTAGATTTGTGCTCCTTTCTCTCTTTTTCAAATATTCATTCATTCATTCATTTCACTCATTCATTTATTTATTTGAGATATATAGAGAGAAGTAAACTCCCCACTCAGCAGGAAGCCCGACACAGGGCTCAATACCAGGACCCCGGGATCATGACCTGAAGGCAGACACTTAACCCACTAAGCCACCCAGGCACCCCAAGATTAGTGTTTCAAAACTTACTTTGGAAAACAATGCCATACATGAACCATAGTTTCTGAAATGTAATGAAGATTTAAGGCAGAAGAAAACCACTCAGAGAAACCTAACAGGTCATATCCTATAGGTAAGGCAAGATTTTTCAAGGCCAAGCTTTCAAAGAAGGAACATTCTAAAATATAATGCTATATATATTCTTTTGGTCCAATAAATGCTTTCTGAGTGGCAAGGTATGGTAGGTATTACATCTCAGGTGGTCTGTGAACTAAAGAGATAAATTTGAATTTAATGCTTAAAAGAGCTCCATGTACAAAGTGGGACTTCAAATATTACAAGACGATTACATATATATTCTACATATAGTTGACCCTTGGACAATACAAGTTTGCACAGTGTAGAGTTTTTAAGTTTACTGCCCCAGTGTGGATTTTTTTTTTCAATAAACACAATACTGTAAATGTCTTTGCAGAAGAGATTTTCATAATAACATTTTTTTCTCTAGCTTACTTTATTGTAAGAATATAGTATATAATACATATAACATTTAAAATATGTGTTATAGACTGTTTATATTACCAGAAAGGCTTCCAATCAAGTTAAGTTTTTGGGGAGTCAAAACTTATACATGGATCTGACTGTGGGTGTGTGTGTGTGTGTAAGGGGCTGGGGGAGGGGTCAGGGAGCCTAATTCCCGTATTGTTCAAGGGTCAATTGTATTGCAAATTTATCTATGTGCCATACGTGGGTAGGAAAGGTGGTTTTGGGAGTAAATGCAAGGCGGGTTCTTTCTGATCAAATGCAGGGATATAGTTTTATAAATATATATGCCATTTTCTGACCCCCTTTCAATTTTTTTTTTAAAGATTTTATTTATTTATATGACAGAGAGAAACACAGTGAGAGAGGGGACACAAGCAGGGGGAGTGAGAGAGGGAGAAGCAGGCTTCCTGCTGAGCAGGGAGCCTGATGTGGGGCTCGATCCTGGGACTCCGGGATTGTGACCTGAACTGAGGGCAGACGCTTAATGACTGAGCCACCCAGGCGCTCCTCCCCCTTTCAATTTTTGTAGAAAAATTTTCCCTTACATTTATCCTAAAAATTGTATTCAAAGAACTTCAACAGTTACAATGAATACCAAACTTCATGTTTATATATTTCACCTGGTAAAACTCTGAACACATTTCAACATTACATTGGATTTAGAATGTTTATAGAACGTCTTGATTAGGTAACCTCTAAGTCATTCTTGTTGAATTATGTTGTTTCTCAATCTTTTAAAAAATCAAAGCCTCCTTCTGAGAAAAATAACATAAGTTTTATACTCTTTCTACAGCTGACATTATTCCGTAATACTGAGTATGTTTTTAAAGCTATGAAGGTGCCTCCATTCATTCTGATACACTCGTATGGTGGAAAAAATTCATGGAACATTCAAATAGTGCCATGAATGATTATAGTCAATCTTTCTTTTTATATAAACAAAATCTTCCCAGAGATTACTATATGGCTCACTGCTAATAACATTAGTGTAATGACTCACTAAAGCAATGACAACCTTAACAAAGGTTGATACCATAAACTGCCACTTAATGTTAAAAAGGTTTTGAAGTGGATGGAATAGCATTACATCCTAATACAGAGTTCAGAATACATTCAGAACATATTCAAACTTACTTTAGTAGTAAAAGGAAAATATAAAAAATTCTAAAAATATAAAATTTGGGATCTATCTTTTATACCTGCCAACTGGATATAGTGCCAGTATCACTAGGAATATGAACTTACTAGCAAAGTACCAGCTTTGCTTGACCCAAGATCGATTTTCTTTTCCCTCATCATTAGTGGTAGAAGTTCATCATGGCCCAGTACTAACATTCTTTCCTAGCTTTCTTACTTCTCTTATTCCAACAAAAAAGCTTTACTGTCCACTTTAACAATTTGACAATATCTGCTCACTATGATGATTCCAACAATTCCAAAAGACTTTATAAAGAAGAAAATTCAGATAAAATCATTCTAATTCCTAATATCCAAAAATAATGACCATTAAAGTATTTAACCTTAATTTTGGACATTTGTTTCCAATCTTTGCTTGTCTTAACAGAGAGAAACACTACTGTGTATCTACTTAGGGCCTTTGTCTTTCTATGATACACTCTTACATACAAGACTGCTGGGTCAAGGATGCATTCTTTGTAGTACTTCATACATAAATTACCAAACTTCTCTTCAGAAGGGTTATATTTATTTTTAGGTTATAGAAAGTATGGTCTTTCTTGTCCTTATTGTGATAAAGAAGAAGCCAAAAAGATAGATTTCCATTATCTGACACTTACACAGCCTATCCTCTTCTTAAATTTACATTTCCCCTGAAAGCATAACCAGAGGCTGTAAAATGAAAGCCCAGCTGTAGGCAAATGAACTCTGATTTGCTTTATTTCCTCCACATAGTATAGGAATTTTAAAAATCGGAGTGTTTTTAAGAAAGGGCATGTGCACTCCAGTTCATCTTAGTCCCTACCATTCTACCTTCTTAAATTTCAGCACTCTGCTCACTGAAGATCCCTCCTGGCTCTGTACTGCTACTTCTCATGTAAAATAACCTTAAGAAACTCAAATATCAGAAAGTAGTTGTTTGACAAATACTAATCTGTGACACTTAAATCTGGATACTTAAGGTCATTCTTAAAAAGGGATTACTTCTTCCTGAACACTTTATCAGGAGGAATGTTAAGCAACAAAGTAGGACACAAGATACAACTGTTAATTGTTACTTGACAACTCAGGTTTCACTGTATTTTCAGAAAATCATCACATTTTTCCTTATATTACAGGTATCTCAAGATCCAAAATCCTTAGCCCTTTTAGTATTTCTAATGACCTGCAGCAGCATAGCATTAGTGGTTAACTACGAGCATGGCTCCTAAACCAGACAACCTGGGCTTAACACCTGGATTAGTTAATTACTGGCTGTGTGACCTCAAACAAGCTAATCTTTCCGGGTCTTAGTTATGTCATCTGTAAAATGAGGACAGTAACAGTAGCTACCTCATAAGGTAGGTATGAAGGCTAAATGCATCATATGAGACACTAAGAATGGTACCCAGCCCATAACATGTGTATATGTGTGTACTGTATATTAAAATATATACAGTATATGTAAGACATACTTCAATAAAAATGGTTTAGAAATATATACAGGCAGCCCTCACTTTGCATGGTAATATGAGACCACAAAAATGCCCGTGAAAGTTGAAACTATGCAAAGTAATCTTAATAATCAATGGGAAAAATTACTGTTGTTCCAAACTGATAAAACTTCTTGTCAATACATTAAAAATTCCCAGTTATACAACACATTAAAAAGATTATCCACCATGACCAGGTGGGATTTATCCCAGGGATGCAAGGGTGGTTCAACACTTGCAAATCAATCAATGTAATAGAATAAATCAATAAGAGAAGAGAGAAGAACCACATGGTACTCTCAATTGATGCAGAAAAAGCATTTAACAAAATACAACATCCGTTCCTGATTAAAACTCTTCAAAGTAAAGGGATAGAGGGAACATGCCTCAGCCTCATAAAATCTATGTACAAAAAACCCACAGCAAATATCATTGTCAATGGGGAAAAACTGACAGCATTCCCTCTGAGATCAGGAACAAGACAAGGATGCCCACTTTCACCACTATTGTTCAACATAGTGTTAGAAGTCCTAGCAACAGCAATCAGACAACAGAAAGAAATAAAAGGTATTGAACTTGGTAAAGAAGAAGTCAAACTCTCTCTTTGCAGATGACATGATACTCTATGTGGAAAACCCAAAAGACTCTACCCTCAAACTACCAGAACTCATACAACAATTCAGTAATGGGGAATGATACAAAATCAATGCACAGAAATCAGTTGCGTTCTTATACACTAACAATGAAAATATAGAAAGGGAAATCAGAGAATCGATTCCGTTTACTATAGCACCAAACACCGTAAGATACCTAAGAATAAACCTAACCAAAATGGTTAAAGATCTGTCTCGAGGAACTACAGAACACTCATGAAAGAAACTGAAGATGACAAAAAAGATGGAAGAGCATTCCATGCTCATGGATCGGAAGAATAAACATTGTTAAAATGTCTATACTGCCCAAAGCAATCTATACTTTCAATGCCATTCCAATCAAAATTCCACCAACATTTTTCAAAGCATTGGAACAAACAATCCTAAAATTTATATGGAACCAAAAAAAGACCCCGAATTGCTAAGGAATTGTTGAAGAAGAAAAACAAAGCTGGGGGCATCACGTTACCTGATTTCAGGCTTTATTACAAAGCTGTGATCACCAAGACAGCATGGTACTGACACAAAAACAGACAAATAGACCAATGGAACAGAGTAGAGAGTCCAGATATGGACCCACAAATCTATGGTCAAATCATCTTCAACAAAGCAGAAAAAATATCCAGTGGAAAAAAGACAGTCTCTTCAATAAATGGTGCTGGGAAAATTGGACAGCTACATACAGAAGAATGAAACTAGACCATTCTCTTACACCACACACAAAGATAAACTTGAAATGGATGAAAGACCTAAACATGAGGCAGGAATCTATCAAAATCCTGGAGGAAACCATAGGCAGTAACCTCTCTGACATCGGCCACAGCAACTTCTTTCAAGACATGTCTCCAAAGGCAAAGGAAACAAAAGCAAAAATGAACTTTTGGAACTTCATCCAAATAAAAAGCCTCTGCACAGCAAAGGAAACAGTCAACAAAACAAAGAGGCAACCCACGGAATGGGAGAGGATATTTGCAAGTGACAATACAGACAAAGGGCTGATACCCAAGATCTATAAAGAACTACTCAAACTCAACATCCAAAAAGAAGATAAACACATCAAAAAATAGGCAGGAGACATGAAGAGGCACTTCTCCATAGAAGATATACAAATGGCTAACAGACACATGAAAAAATGTTCATCATCACTAGCTATCAGGGAAATTCAAATCAAAACCACACTGATACTACCTTACACCAGTCCGAATGGCCAAAATTAACAAGACAGGAAACAACAAGTGTTGGAGAGGCTGTGGAAAAAGGGGAACCCTCTTACACTGTTGGTGGGAATGCAAGTTGGTGCAGCCACTTTGGGAAACAGTGTGGAGATTCCTTAAAAAATTAAAAATAGAGCTACCCTATGACCCTGCAATTGCACTACTGGGTCTGGGTGTTTACCCCAAAGATACAGATGTAGTGAAAAGAAGGGCCATATGTACTCCAATGTTCATTGCAGGAATGGCCACAATTGCCAAACTGGAAAGAGCCAAGGTGCCCTTCAACAGATGAAAGGATAAAGAAGATGTGGTATATATATATACAATGGAATATTGCACTTCCATCAGAAAGGATGAATACCCAACTTTTGCAGCAACTTGGGATGGATTGCAAGAGATTATGCTGAGTGAAATAAGCCAAGTAGAGAAAGTCAAGTAGCACATGGTTTCACTTACTTGTGGTGCATAAGGGGTAATATAGATGATAGTAGGAGAAGGAAAGGAAATGGGAAGTAGGGTAATTGGGGGAGGGAAACGAAACATGAGAGACTTTGGACTCAGAAACAAACTGAGGGTCTTGGAGGGGAAGGGGTGGGAGGATGGGAAAGCCTGGTGGTTTGGAACACTGAAGAAATAAAATAATAAAAAAAAAACTCCCATTTATAAAGGCAAGGGAAAAATGAAAAAAAAATTAGAACTAATATTTATTAAGGATATCATAACTTAAAACATTAGAAACACTGAAAAATGAAGCATTTTATTTCTTTGAAAAATTTATCAAGAGTATCTTGAACAGCAGTTGCATCCTTTTCATTGTTTAACATAGGATACTGAATTAGTGTCTTCTCCACGCCTGGTAAAGCGTCATATTCCTTACTCAGTCTAGATAACACAAGCACTTAATAGCAGATGTGTGACTAAAGTCCTTTTAAAACCTGAGTGTACAATACAGAAAAGAATAAAGATATAACAGAATGAATAAAGACACAAAGACTTACGTTATACTGATGATTAGCAACAGGTTTATAATTGGTTGTCACAACTTTGTCCAGTTGTTGTGATAGCCTTACAGGTTTGGAAGATTCTTCTATCTGCAATCTGAAAAAAGCATGATTAACAAACTTACTTAAGTATTATAGTGAAACCTGAGTTATTCCTATAACTCTTCTTACTCAATATTTAACATATAAAAAGTAATCTCAAAAGCTATACCAACCTTAATATAATACTTTATATATTATAAACTTAATATAATACTTATAAACATATAAACTTTTCATTATAATTCTATGGCTTGTTTCTAATTCTAGCCTGTATAGTCAAGCCTTAATCACTAAAATCAAAGAAGCTAATTAGCTTTAAATTTCTGGGGAAAAATATGCATGTAAAAATGAATTATCTTAATTATATGATATAAAACTAATCTACTAAGTCAAAATTCCATTTGCTTGATAAGGGATAAACAGAAAATATGAGGATACTTGGGTCTAAGGGTTGCTTTACTGGACAGCACAGATACAGAACATTTCCAACATCAAAGAAACTTCTACTGGACAGCACTGAAAAAGAACTATTACAGACCTCCATCTAAATGAAAATATAACTCAAAATACCACCTCCAGGGAAAAGCCATAAACACATTACTTTGGTTCAATAGAGCAGGAACTAAGAAATTTTCATTTAAATTCCTTTAAAAAACATAACTAGCACAACTTGCCGTATAAAAAGTACTTAAAAAAAATTCATTTGAGAGAGAGAAAGAGAGAGAGTGAGAGAGAGAAAGAGGGAGAAAGCTCGAGTGAGGACAGGAGCGGTGGGAGGGTCTCTGTGAGAGGGAGAGGCAGCCTCCCTGCTGAACAAGGAGCCCAATGCAGGGCTCGAGCCCAGGACCCTGGGATCATGACCTGAGTCCTGAAGGCACTTAACCGACTGAGCCACCCAGGTGCCCCCAAAGTACCGGTTTTTATAACATTCTTATTATTTTATTCCTTGCATGAAGTTGATCATCTATTTGCTTCTGCCGATTTTTAGGTATGTAACACCGAATTACTCAGAAGAATTTAGATATATAGCAACTGCTTTTTTAAATGTCAAAGTTATAAATACTATAGGTTTTGGTTTTACTGTGATCCCCAAATTCAGTATAGTAATTCCTGTGTTAAAACATAAATATTTAAATTCTATTTATAAATCTGTATCTATCATTTTAATACATGATTATTTTATAAAGCATAAGAAAAGTACTCTAGACATGTCTTTAGAAACTTGCCGTATTTGTAACCATAGATCATACAATATTACTTTGCTTTTCATGAGCCAAATATACTTTCTGTGAACCACAAAGAAAGTCCTAACAAGAGATCTAGAAGGGGAATGCCCACCCAGGCCAGACTTGGACTTACACTCCTTCAGTGGCCTCTTAACTGTTCTTGGAGGAAGCACAAGGTCCTTCATATGACTTCATGTCCCTCTGGGATCTAGTCCCTGCTTATGCCTCTAGCTTTAGCGACATTCTCTCACATCTGCTTCAGACCACGGCTGTGCCATGACCAGATTTTAGCAGAAGCCTCTTGCTGGCAATCATCCAGCAAGAGTTTACTGGGCACCTATCTCTGCCAGGCACCAGGTAAGAAGCTGGGAAAGCAGCAATAAGGAAAAGACTTGCTTTAGTGGAAGAAAAAACATTAAATAATGCTTATCTATAACTAACTAACTGCAGAACTAAAGAAGGAGCAGGGGTTGGCATGATGACAACTGACGGCACACTACTAGGAAGTGGTGGTAGCTGCAGCAGGACTGCCCAGGCTTTTAAGAGGGGGGCGAAAAGATCAGGTGGAAATGACTCCTCCAAGTTGAGAAGACATCTCAAAGGGACTAAGAAAGAAACAAGTGAGTTGAGATAGGTGCAGGAATGTTTAGAAAGTGTTGGAACTAATGAGCATGCACAACTCCCTGAGTAGGGGGAAAAATCAAGTGGTAGCCTGTTTCTGAACACCTCTTTGTGTTCTGTTCTTCACCCTATCCCCTACTGGAATCAGTTCTCAGGGATTTAGCTTCTCCAAATGATAATCTATCTGTTATGCTTCCACTAAATTATCTTCCCTGTTTCAATCATCACACTCCATAATTTGATCTTATGAGACATTCAAGTAGGGAGGCATGCACTAGCTTCTTCTTCCCACATTAAAGGATTGTTCCCATTACTTCACAATTGGAAAATTCCTTGGGGTTTCAGCTTGTTTAGGTAAGTGTACCTTTATAAATGGTAACTTATTCTTGTCATACTCTTACACTTGAATTCATTCGCAGGGACTGTCTCCTGATTCAGGTGGCATACTTTCATTTCTTTTCGATTCTAGCACTAAAAGCCAAAGCTGTCATCCATAGTGTCATGCCATTTTTATCCTCAAAGTATCTCATCTTTTAAATTTAGAAAGGAAAACACTGAATTAACTTTTTTAAAAATAAAGAGCTCATTTAAAAGCTTAACTTTCATATTATGTATTTAAAACATCAACTTCAAGGGTTTTGTTTTAACTAAAAGAGGATAGCATATGATTCAAAACTCAAAACTTTAATCTAAGGGCTAAAAATTATCACATTTTTAAAGAACTAAATCTTAAAATACTTAAACTTTGAATAGTTTAAAACAGGTTAGCAGAGATCTTTACTTAACACAAATAAATTCATTTAACATTATCTCACGAAATGTCAGAACAATGTGCAACTCTACTTCATCACTGACCTCAACATGTCTTCAAAGTCAAAATAAGATTTATCGGGCTTTGAATAAAATAATAAAATTTGGAAATATTTGGTTTGTAAAGCTGAACAGCAAAGTACATATAGAGGTTGTAGGCAGGACAGAGAGCAAACTAAAAGTTCCACTGTCCTAACCATTTAAAAAAAATGGGTCTTTTTCAGAAAAAAATTTAAATGCATTATTTTCAAGAAACTATAATACAAAAATCACATCCTGTGATCACCCAGGTGCAGCCAGACCTTGTTTTATCTTTGTTTTACAAACCATTAAAAAAAAAGTACTTATGGGACGTCTGGGTGGTTCAGTCCCCTAAGTATTTTAAGTGTCTGCCTTGGGCTCAGGTCCTGATCCCAGGGTCCTGGGACTGAGTCCCAGGGAGCCCGCTTCTCCCTCTGCCTGCTGCTCCCCCTGTTTGTGCTCTCTCTGTCAAATAAATAAATAAAATATTTTAAACAAAATACTTAATGCTAATTACTACCATCACTTTAGGATAATTTATTTTTTTATTTTTAATTTTATTTTTACTTTAGGACAATTTAGAATATACTGCCATCTTAGAAAGCTAGAACAATTATTAGTCTTTCTGGAATTATTATCTAAAGAGCCAATCTTATCTCTGATTTTTTCCCATCAAAGAAAAAGCTCAAAGGCTACATGACCTAAGAGCTGAAATACTAACAAAACAATAACTATAATGAATTTATACAGACATTTAAAGAGCACTTACTATGTGCTGTAAACTGTTAAAAGGGTTACCTACATTATCTTAATCTCACTTTTTCCTTATAGTAAGCAAAAAGAGAACTGGAACTCAGATTTTTTTTTTCTTTTACCCCAAGTTTCAAACATTAACCTATAAAGTTCCTAACAGCATATGGTCTCTTTTAAACAGTCTCCTAAAAGGCCACATAGCAAAACAAAACTTCTAATTAAAATCTCATTGATATAAAAAATTTAAAAAAATTCATTGAGTGGGGCGCCTGGGTGGCTCAGTGGGTTAAAGCCTCTGCCTTAGGCTCAGGTCATAATCCCAGGGTCCTGGGATGGAGGCCAGGGTTGGGCTCTCTGCTCAGCAGGGAGCCTGTTTCCTCCACTCTCTCTGCCTGCCTCTCTGCCTACTTGTGATCTCTCTCTGTGTCAAATAAATAAATAAAATCTTTAAAAAAAATTCATTGAGTATAGTTCAAAATAACTCATTATCCTTAACACTCATCAGCCTGCCTACAACTAGCCCACTCACACATACACACAAAGGGCACATTTGCCTTTTCAACACTGAAAAAAAGATTTCTATTTAGTTAACGTCATGAGTCATTAGGCTGCAATCATGGCCCATAATCACTCTTATCAAAATCACTTAAAAATCTTCTTTGGGGCGCCTGGGTGGCTCAGTCGTTAAGCGTCTGCCTTTGGCTCAGGTCATGATCCTGTAGTCTCGGGATCAAGCCACACATCAGGCCCCCTGCTCGGCAGGAAGCCTCTTCTCCCTCTCTCATGTCCCCTGCTTGTGTTCCCTTTCTAGCTGTGTTTCTCTCTGTCAAATAAATAAATAGAATCTTAAAAAAAAAAAAAATTACGTACTATACTGGGAATTCCATTTTGAAATTATTTAGGCTATTTCAGAAATAAAAAAATCCGGGGCACCTGGGTGGCTCAGTTGGTTAAGCAACTGCCTTCGGCTTAGGTCATGATCCCGGAGACCTGAAATTGAGCCCCGCATCAGGCTCCCTGCTCGGCGGGAAGGCTGCTTCTCCCTCTCTCACTTCCTCTGCTTGTGTTCCCTCTTTGACTGTGTTTCTCTGTCAAATAAATAAAATCTTTAAAAATATATATATAAAATAGACGTTAAAAAATAGTAGCAAAAGCATCTCCAAAATACTTTAAAGGATGAACACTGGTAAAATCTAACAAAATGGGAAAAAGTCTAATTCTCTTGCTCTAAAGATACTAGATTGCAGAAGAGAAGTCTACAAGTTTTAGTCAATAGATCCTTGATTCACCTCCTTGGTAAGTACAGTATATCCCATGTCAAAGTAATTCAATAAATATCTATTAAGCAAATGAACAAATGATACCACTATTAGACAATTAGATCACAAAGGAAATGGGCAAAACCCATATTAAGAAATCCCACATTAGGGGCGTCTGGGTGTGCAGTCGGTGATGTGTGTGCCTTCGGCTCAGGTCATGATCCCAGGGTCCCTGGGTGGAGGACTCCCTGCTGAGCCTGCTTCTCCCTCTCCCTCTCCCCCACCTGTGCTTCCTCTCTCTCTCTCCCCTTCTCTGTCAAATAAATGGATAAAATCTTTAAAAAAGAAAAAAGAAAAAGAAATCCCACATTAATGCCTGATTTTATATATGCAGGCTATTTGCTTAAGCAGAAAACCTTAAGTAACACTGCCTTGACTAATCTGGTTATCAACTATAGAATTAAACAACTACAAAAAAAAAAAAAAAAAAAAGACTGAACTACAAATGTTTCTACCAGCAACTGCCAATGTAGGAGTCATTTGTGTTATACCTGCACTTGATTGCAATTTATGCTATTCTTAAAAGGACGGGTTTCATAAAAGAATGTGTATTTTCCACGATTTTGGTTTCATTTTTAAAGGGAAAAATAAAGCAGTGAACAAGGGAACCAGTGTGTCCAAGAGGGAGAAGGAGGCTGACATTTTGCAGGGTGAGAGAACGAAAAGTCTCAAGGCAAAGAGAAGCAGGAATAGCAGTGGAGCAACGGAAATGCCTATGAGCGAGAGCAGGTATACTTGGCCCCAAGTCAGGTTAAGAAAAGAGAAGTTTCAGAAGCAAGCCCAGCTTAGGAGCAGGTAGACAGAAGCCTCGGACAAAGGCCAGGTGTGGTAACAACAAGGTGTCTGTGGAGCTGATTAGTAATATGAACGGTTCTGGTGACATCTAGTTTTAGTGGTCCACTTACAGGAAGTTTCAGTATTCTGAGAATAGGACAAAGAGAGCTTCTTGGAGGAAATGTAACAGCAGCACATGTTAACCTACTAGAGCGTGCATCTGAGTGGCAATGAAGAAATTGTACAGCTTGCAACTGACGCGTAAGTGAATTATATCCTTATCTGGAAGGATTAAAGACAGCAAATATGAAATTAAGTAATGTAAGTGTCTCTTACAAATACTTATTATTTGTAAGCCTCGTGAAAAATAGGAACCCTGCTCATATCCCTAGGGCCTAGAATAGGCATGAAATGTATAAATGAGAAAATAAAAGGAGAAGAAAAATTTTAGGCTGCATTCAATCAGAGATGGCAATCTGGTTGTCAAATCACAAGATTTGAGGCAATATATGCTAACATTTAGATTTGGCATTTGAGAGAAGAGACTGTAAAATACATTAAGGTTTAATTTTCACTCTGTAAGAAACAGATTTTCTATTATATACTTGCACTACGTAATATAGTAGCCACTAGCAATATGCAATTATTTAATTTAATTTAAATTAGATTAAAACTTAGCTCCTCAGGCACCTCAACCACATTTTAAGTGCCCAGTAGGCACATATGGCCAATGCCAACATATTGGTCAGCACAGATAAAGAGCACTTCTATCACTGCAGGAAGTCCAACTGGAGAATGACAAACCCAAATATCTACAGGAACTTGTCAATTACAGTAGGAAGTCCCACTGAGAAATGAAGGCTGTGGTGAACTGGAAACAGAGCATATGCTCCATCCCAAGTGGGCAATGAATCCTTAGCACTTACTTGATTGTTAGTCTGTAGAAATAGAACCACAGAATTACCATATCTTCGAATTATTCAAGAAAACGCGGAGTCAGATTTTTGTGTGAAAGCATTTATTTAAATAATTCAGTTTTTTAAAGGGCAAACTTACCCCCCAGCAAAACAAAAATACTCCTCAGTACCAAAAAACAAATACTAGCTATACCAAGTCACTAGTTTGCAGCCCTCTGACCTCTAGATCCCAGGGGTTTTCTCTGCTTTTTGCTTTAAGCAAAGCAGCAGCAAAGAATTAAGAATTATTACTAGAAGTAGGAAAGTCATGACAAAAGTATATAATAACCACTTCCATCAAGACTCTGGTTTTGTTAAAGGACCAGCAATTCCCTCCAACTTCAATCTCATGTTCCTATCCAAAGGAGAATCCCTGAGCTGGCTGATAGGTTCTCCTAGATTGTTCTTAGGGGAGTGCATTCCAACCAGTAATAAGACTACCAACCAAAAAATATCTCTTAAAAGGTAAAGAAATTGGTTTTTGGCTCTTTATAAAACTAGCAATTTCATATGATTCAACCTAACAGCTCCCACTAAATGGAACACTTAACACTGAGTTGAATTCTTTTACATGAGAACAGAACTCAAATAGCTAATTAAGCCCTAGCATAATGGTGACTTGCCCATGATCATACTATTTGTCAGAAGCTGGGGGCGGGGGGAGATGATTTCAAGATTCCTGGTCCAGTGCTCTTCACTTATATCATAAACACATCTTAAATATAATAAAAGAATCCAGATGTCTCAAGTTGGTAAGCATATATATACTATCCCAAACTAAAATACCTACAGCTATATGAGAAAATATACTATATCCCAAAATAATATAAATTAGCTAGCAAGGTATTCAGAAGGAGCCCACACTCAGCAAGGGAATGATTCACACCTGGACTCTGTTTTCTCCTAGATTCTTGATAGAAACAACAGCATCAACAAGTTCTAGATATGTGTTGAGTAAGGTAAAATAAATGACACTTAGCGTAATGAAGACATTTTGTAAGGGTCTCATTCCTGATTTTTAATTACTGCCTAATTTCTATTTTTCACTGAAACACTCTAAGATTGTCAATCTATTACCAAATTTTCACTTCACCAGCATTTCTGAGAGTACCTCTCTCTGCTGGCTAACCAACACAAAATCCCCATCAATAGTCCAAAATATAAATATCTTATATTTTAATACTTTATTTTTTCAGTGTTCCAAGATTGATTGCTTATGCCCCATACCCAGCACTCCACGCAATACGTGACCTCAGTACGCACCACCAGGCTCATCCATCCCCCTTCCCCTTCCTTCCAAAATCCACAGATTGTTTCTGAGTCCAAAGTCTCTCATGTTTCATCACCCTCCCTGATTTACCCCAATTCACATTTCCTTTCCTTCTCCTACTGTCCTCCATGTTACTCCTTATGCTCTACGAGTAAGTGAAACCATATGATACTTGACTTTCTCTACTTGGCTTATTTCACTCAGCATAATCTCTTCCAATCCAGTCCATGTTGCTACAAAAGTTGGGTATTCATGCTTTCTGATGGAGGCATAATATTCCATTGTATATATGGACCACATCTTCTTTATCCATTTGTCTGTTTTAAGGTACCTTGTCTCTTCCCACAGTTTGGCAATTGTGGCCATTGCTGCAATGAACATTGGGGTACATATGGCCCTTCTTTTCACTACATCTGTATCTTTGGGGTACATACCCATAGTACAATTGCAGGGTCATAGGGTAACTCTATTTTTAATTTAAGG
>PITA01005143.1:0-50815 GCA_004023965.1 Spilogale gracilis | reverse complement strand
CCTTTGGAGACGTGTATTGAAAGAAGTTGCTGTGGCCGATGTCAAAGACGTTACTGCCTATGTTGTCTTCCAGGGTTTTGATGGATTCCTGCCTCACGTTGAGGTCTTTCATCCATTTCGAGTTTGCCTTTGTGTGTGGTGTAAGACAATGGTCTAGTTTCATTCTTCTATACGTTGTCCAATTTTCCCAGCACCATTTATTGAAGAGACTGTCTTTTTTCCACTGGATATTTTTCCTGCTTTGTTGAAGATGATTTGACCATAGATTGTGGGTCCATATCTGGACTCTCTACTCTGTTCCATTGGTCTATTTGTCTGTTTTTGTGTCAGTACCATGCTGTCTTGGTGATCACAGCTTTGTAATAAAGCTTGAAATCAGGCAACATGATGTGTTACATGTTTTACCTGCTGGTGAATGACATTCAGGAAAAAAGCTTTGTTTTTCCTTTTCAACATTTTCTTAGCAATTTGGAGTTTTTTTCTGGTTCCATATAATTTTTAGGATTACTTGTTCCAGCACTTTGAAAAAAATATAAATATCTTGCCTCCTGCCAAAACATCATCATTATCTTACCATTTTCTCTTATATTCTTTCCTTATGTAATATAGTTATTATCTTGAACCTGAAGGCAAGTTCATTCAGTGGCTATCTTTACCCGAAGCAGTGGCATTACCTCTAAGTCACCAGGGCTCTGGTTGAATGCAAGTACAAGAGACACCCACCTCAGAGGGAGGGAGCCAGGAAGACTGCACACAACAACAACTAGCTCTCATGAGTCTAGAAAACAACAGGATGTCTAAGGTATGTAGTGTCTGAAGGTTTTGTTCAAATAATTATCAATTTTGGTCACCTGCAACTTAGCCATTTTTATTTTTTTCCTTAGTCGAAGTCAGGCATACTTTTTTATACCATTTCATGACAGTAAATTTCTTTTCACCTCATAAAGTTTGGATTCCAATTTAAGTGTATGTGTGTCATGGGAAAGGGGAAGAAGGAGAGGGGCAGGCAGAAAAGAAAGGGGGCAGAAAGAAGGGATGGCATTTATTGGAAGAAACCCTTTGCTGCTTATGCTCTTCCAGTTAATCACATACTCTTGTCATTATTTTAATATAGGCAAAAAAAATAGAAATACATGAGGGGCACCTGGGTGGCTCAGTTGGTTAAGCGACTGCCTTCGGCTCAGGTCATGGTCCCGGAGACCCGGGATCGAGCCCCGCATCGGGCTACCTGCTCTGCTCGGCGGGAAGCCTGCTTCTCCCTCTCTCACTCCCCTTGCTTGTATTCCCTTTCCAGCTGTATTTCTCTCTGTCATATAAATAAATAAATCTTAAAAAAAAATAGAAATACATGAGAAGAAAAGAGGTCACCTAATCAGGGACCATTTATTATTTCTCAATACATGACCAACTAGCTATTCTTCCTATGCTAGAAATAAAATTATCCTAAACTCCAATGGATGATGAGTGACAAAAATACTTAAATTTTATTTATTTATTTTTAAAAAGATTTTATTTATTTATTTGACAGAGAGAGATCACAAGTAGGCAGAGAGGCAGGCAGAGAGAGAGGAGGAAGCAGGCTCCCTGCTGAGCAGAGAGCCCAATGCAGGCCTCGATCCCAGGACCCTGAGATCATGACCTAAGCTGAAGGCAGAGGCTTAAACCCATTGAGCCACCCAGGCGCCCCTTAAATTTTATTCTTTAAGAAGTTTTCATTTTATTTCCCTTCTCCAAATTCCAATCAAAGTAAAAAGCCTAAATAAGTTGGTATAATTCCCAGGGGAGTGGGCGAAAGCTTATCTATCAAGAGGACCACTAATATTTATAACTCAATATTCCAAAAGAGCAATAAAGAACTATCTTTTGTATTCAGATTCATGCCAATATTTTGCATTAAAAAAATCAAGGATTAAAAGCAAACCTATGACATACTGCAAGACCTTGAACAATGCTTAGTCTAGAAAGAATGTACCATACTATGTGTGATATGGCAGGGTCTAAAACCAGACTGGTTTTAAGTTCCCAGCGTACCACCAGGTATGATCTCGGACAAGTTAGTCAATCTCTTTAACACCTTGTTGCCCCCATAGGAAAAACTAAGGAATATAACAACAGAAATAAGGGAGATGATCTTTATAAAACACTGTCCCTTACTGTGTATTCAGTACACTGTAGCTATAATTACTGTTATTACTCAAGTAGCCACACTGAACAGAAACGTATGGGAGTTATTTGAAAACAACTTTTAATAATTATCTGGTTTACCAAATGGATTTTGAACTCCTCTGATGTTTTTCTTTTTCTTTTTCTTTTTTTTTTTTAAAGATTTTATTTATTTATTTGACAGAGAGAAACACCGCCAGAGAGGGAACACAAGCAGGGGAAGTGAGAGAGGGAGAAGCAGGCTTCCCGCTGAGCAGGGAGTCCGATGCGGGGCTTGATCCCGGGTCTCCAGGATCATGACCTGAGCGGAAGGCAGTCGCTTAACCAACTGAGCCACTCCGGTGCCCCTGATGTTTTTAAGAATAAGAAAATTTCTTCCTGAATGCCATTCACCAGCAGGTAAAACATGTAACGCTCAAAGAAGTGCTAACTATAACTAATTATAACTTAACCGCAGCACCAGAAGACATAAAAATGTGGTAGCTTACAGCTTACAGTTTTGGGTAACTATGTACCTGATTTTAAAAATTCACTCAATTATTAGAGGTAGTCAAATATTTTTCGATTTAATTTTTAGAGCACTCAAATCAACAACTCATATATGACTTTCAACCAACAGTGACTAGAACATGTATCTAAAGTTTCACAAAAGTAGGAAACTACATTTGAGCAGAACATCTCTTTAAGTTCTACATATAACTCATAGCCATTTTCAAACAGTCTCAAAAATTATCTTTCCCCGTCTTGCTTATCATATTAAACATGATTTAGGAGGTTTTCTAATTTTCTTCCCAGAGGGTAAGGCCACCTTTAGAAAAACTGGGGAAAAGAATTTGGTATAAAACCATTACCACAACTGGAAAAAAATTACATAAGAAGTTTATGTTTTCTTACTGGTATTCCTCCTCCTCCTCATCTTTCTGGTGTTTGGCCTCATCAAAGATGTCTACCAAGGTGACCTTCACAAAGATAAATGACCCAGATTATCACACCAAAAGCTTAGCAGAATGAAGTGAATTTTGTCCATCACTTTTAAATATGCATCATGGCCAAGTAGCCTATCTAATAATTTGTACCATCCATGTGTGCTGATGATACAGAAAACATTTTGACACGTTTGTTTTGGGCCTATAACAGCAGTCATTCTGTGACTAACCAGAGCTCCAAGAAGAGAATCTGATATCCCTAACACTTTACAGGAAATGTAACAAATTTTATTCCTCTCCTTCATCATCAGTGTCTATTTTACTTTGGCTAGTTCCCCGACCTTCTTAGTTGATTTTTTTCTCGATTTTCTATCATTATTTCATATACATTATTTTACCTCAATGACCAAATGGGTTAATGCCTCAGGGCACATGAAACAATAACACTTAGGCCCCTTTCCCCTCTGTAATCTCTAAGGATTAGTTTCGATTTTTGTATCCTAAAGGATTCTTTGCCCAACACTTACCTACACTGACCCTCATAAACCTTTTGTGTATGTGGTGGGTTAACTTAGTGCTTAGAAATCTTCTTGACACCACCATTTTACTCAAGCAACTCAGATTTCACCATCCGTTTCTTCTCCCAGATTACTTTCATAAATAGAAAGTGAGTTTTGTCTGAGTACTAATTCTAGAGGCTCGTGCTGCTTAAACTCTCCCACCCAGCTAAGTAACGGGCTCTAGCCTTCTGCTTCCTTACAGATTCCCCACGTACAAGAGTCCACGGACTCCCACAGTGACGTATGACTCAGAGGCATGACTGGATGAGAGAAGTGCAGGCCAAGCAGTAACTGTGGCAGTTCAATGTGATATACAGGGAATGCCAATCTCTTGAATATTCTCAAATCACATAAGGTAGATATTGATCAAAAATACTTAAAAATATTAATCAATGCGATGCGAAAGCTTTTTCTTTTCATCAAAGATTGAAATACATTCATTAATTTTAAGGCCTCAATTTGATTTTAAGAGTTCAAAGTCTCACACAGGTTTTACCTCTGCAGATAAAATCCTTTCAAAACTAAAAGAGAAGTTGCTAGAAATTACCATTAATGTATTAACTCAGTTTCACAACAGAAACACTAATAATGTTCACCATTTTAAGAAAGTGCTGAGAATAATTATTACAGTAAGATTTTCTATTTTTACAATTTTATCTGTTCATGTTGCCAGCTCTCTCAATACATATTCAACTCCAACTACTTTTTTGGAACTCCCAAAACTGTGTATCCACTGACTGTAAATAGGTTTCTGATTTGCTATTATTCGGTGGGGGAATTACAACACTGACATAAAGTTACCTGACCATCATGCAAATTTTCTTTTACATAAAGCCTATGCATAGATTTATTAAGAACTGAGTATATCATTTTGACTATAATATAAATTCTTTTTCTTGCTATTAGTAGAGAGGGAAGAAGGCATTATAGAAATGCTTTAATCTGTGTTTTCTAAATATATAAAATACTATATGGTTCAATTCAAACCTAGGATTTTTTTAACAGCTGGTCTCAGTACAAAGCCAACAAACTTGGCATATAGGGAAAGGGTTTCTAAACAACATGGGGGTGAAAACAGTCTTGATGCTTTATGGACTTGGACTCTGTGTGCTATTTTATTTGCACTGTTAGCTCTACTTGAAAGCAGCTTTATCTTTTAGTTATTCATTTTATAGCCTATTAATTTCTACAAAATGTTAGGGATATCAGATACTCCTCATGAAGCTCTGGTCAGTCACAGAATGTCTACTATTATGTGCCCAAAACAAATGTATCAAAATGTTTTCCACATCATCAACGTGCATGGATGGTACGAATTATTAGACAGGTTACTTGGCCATGATGCATATTTAAAAGTAATGGACAAAATTCACTTCATTTTGCTAAGCTTTTGGTATGATAATTTCTTTGTCAATGTCACTTGGCTAGACATCTTGAATGAGGCCAAACACCAGTAAGATGAGGAGAAGGAGGAATACCAGTAAGAAAACATAAACTTCTATGTTATTTTTTTTCCAGTTGTGGTAATGGTTTTATACCAAGCTCCTTTCCCCAGTTCCCTGTAGTTTTGCTAGCTGAAAGCTAGCTGTGTCCACGGAACAGTTCAAGGCAACAAACCCTCTGACTTTGGTCTCTTAGCAATATCAATTCAACAACTGTGGAACAAATGAAAAACTAGATATATATGTCTATGTGTATTTATGGACATATATGTACATACATATTTGGATGGCCATATTCTAAAACACACTCATATTATGTTTCTCCCCGTTCAATATTTAGAGCCAAGAAAGAAATTAATAGGATTTGAGCTTGCTGTATTTTTACACAGATCAAAATGAGAATATAGATGACTAAAGGGAAGTAGGCGTCTGTGGGTTTAATTCATACATGAGGTAGGGGTTAAAATATGGATATGTTTGATAAAAGCAATTTAGATGTGAAATGAACTTGGTGGTTTAAATAAGCCTTTACATATTTTATAATGATTCTTAAAACTGTGAACTCTTATCACCATGAGCAGGCTATACTATCTTCTCCAAATAAAGTATATTATAGAATGTGTATTTTCTGTAAGGTACATGCTCACATTATGTGAAATCTGGAGGAGATATATTTAAAAAAAGGAAAATAAATTTATGTAACTGTTACTTTAAGTAGTGACTAAAGAACTTAAAGTGAGTGTGCAGAAGGGGAAATGAATGAGGTAATATAGTTCAAAGAGGCTGACCTAACAGAAATTAGCCAATAAAAGACTGAAAAAATGACTGTGACAAGAAGTACTTTCCAATTTTCATATTTATTACACTATACATTGAAGGCTTATAACCAGAATTCTTTAAAATAGTTTAAAGCTAAGCACCCACGATTATCAAGCAGCCCCAACAGCTAACCTTCTGATCAAGTTCTTTGACGCCTAAAAATATTTAGGCTAGGGATTAAATAAGCTGCTTATGGTGACAGAAGCAATGTTTCTCTAGCCAGCCACTGCGATATATACTGCAAATATGAATCATTCTTCCAAATTAAAATTTCTATGATCCTATGACTACGTGATGGGTGCCAACAGAATACACCAGTGGGATCAAACAACTTCTATTCAGCAAATTAAAAAATTTCATTTTGCAAAATTCCAGTTGCCTCTGAGTAGAAATCAGAATTATTAGCAGCATATCATGTCAAACTGTAGGAAGCTACCCAGGCTTACACTAACCAAGACACTGTTGCTATGGTTACTAAGCAAATATAGCAAATGGCTACTTCATTAGTGACTCCATGGAAGTATAAATACTGGAATAATGGAAATGGGAAATGTCTGACAGTGTCTGGTCACCAACATGTGCTGAGAGTCTGAATTTTTGAAAAGATAAGGTGAATTTCAATATGCTATTTTAGCAACCTTCGAAAAATTAAGAGAGTCTGGTGCTAATTAAAACTAAATCAAGCCAGGGGGAAAATTTTACAGGAGGAGTGGTAAGGCTCAAGGGAGAGTGCTCCATTTTGGACCAGCTGCACTGATACTGACATTGATATTAGAGACTGCAAATCATTTAGACTGTCCTGTAGGGACAGCAGAGAGAGAAGGAAGGACTCTCTATGGACTCACTGCTTCAGACTCTCCAGTGTGAATGGGGTTTCAGGCCATATGGTCTCACTTTCTCTCCATCAAGAGGATGAATAGAGAAGTTGAAAGAAGAATTCTGCACATGCTTCATCTTTCAAGAATCCAAACTTTACATTCAACAATGATAATGAAAGCTGGACATAAACTTCTGTGGTACAGTGACAAAAGATCAATGCTAGAATTAGACTCCTCTCAAAGAAATTAAATTTATCTAACACTCCACATACTCTTGTTCCAACCTCATAAAAACAAAGGCTAGAAACTAAAAAAAAGCCCAAATGCTGTCTCTTTCTTATACATTTACACTGCCACTAAGAACTTGTAGCTGATACAAACTATACAGGAACTAACCAAAGACAGGCTTATATTTTAGTATCTACTTCATGTTGTTAGTTATATAAATACAATGTTACTATCATTAGTTATAAAAAATGTCAGTTATGCTATTGTTATGAGATAATTATGTTAGTTGTATAAATGATGCTGGTTACACTGTGACTTTTTTTTTTTTAATTGTATTTATTTGACAGAGAGAAACAAAGCTAGAGAGAGAACACAAGCAGGGGGGAGGGAGAGAGGGAGAAGCAGGCTTCCTGCCAAGCAGGGAGCCCGATGCGGGGCTTGATCCCAGGGCCCTGGGATCATGACCTGAGCTGAAGGCAGACACTTAACAACTGAGCCACCCAGGCGCCCCCAGTGATACACCGTGACCTTTTGATGACACAGCCACAACAATGAAGTCCTAGTTCCAAGTAAAGAAGTGTAACTACAAGGCATGTAGCTAGTTACATATAGCATATTGTTATGGAACTGTAACAGCGGTTCATGATGTACAAGTTCACTGGCAATACTGGCTCCAGTTAGCTGTCTTTTGTGGGTTTTTTTCTTTGACAAAACTACCATCATAAGAAAAAAAGACTAGCAGTATGCAAAACTGTCTGACTTCTATTAAATATTAAATGCTGTGCTTATTTTTGTCCTTGTTTTGGTCAGTGTAAACATCAGAGTGTTAAAAGCCATACTTACTAGGCAGCTCGACTGATCCTCCCAAATTTACGTTAGGATCCTCTAATCCTCGTGACTTGGGCACACTACACCACAACCAACTCATCTCTTACTTCCTACCTGAATTGGCTTGCTCATCACCATTGCTTAAGATATATAAATTCTTGCTGGAATTACCTCTCCTACCATACTCAAGCACCCAATCACACACACACTGCCATTATTAAACTTTTTACTCCAATTTCTTCTGTATCTGTCTTACCTTGCTTGTCAAATTGAAAGTTATTTGTTTGGGGGGGGGCAGTTGGCCTGTATCCCACACACCTTTCTTTGTATATTTCAGAATAGTACCTAATTAGGTGTTCTACTTCTAAGATAAGAGATGACCAAAAAATTTCCATACATCCCATGTTTGCCCTTGTGACCAGGTTCTTTTCCACTAACAGCTCTCGAACACCTTCTCACCTTCAACATTCTAATGTTAACACATAAATCTTTCTCACCCCTCCCTCATTCTTCCTCACAGTGTATTAATAAACAGTATCTCCAACTGCTGCTAAATATGCAGCAGCCTTCCAACTCCAACAAAAGCCTCTATTTCCAAGTGATATCACATCTCTACCACCTCTCAACAGACTAACAGAAACAAGTTATCTTACGAGTTCCTGCTCTTAATTACCAGAGAAGACAAACATACAAAGAGATACATAACAGTAAACAGTAAAAGCTAGAGTAAAGTACATGGGGGTAGATAGGGCAATCGCCTGGAGGAGTAAGGAAAGGCTTTTCTGGCGAGGTAAAGGCCTAGCTAGGAGTTTGTTGTACAAAGTAGGGCCGTATGAGCGGCAGAAAAGGTGGTGGCAAGTTCCAAGAATGGAGAGGGTCGGGGAGGGAGGAAAGGGGGGGAGGAGGGAGGCAGAAGGGGGATAGAGGGGGAGAGGGGAGAAGAGGTGAAAAATAAGTGGTAGAAAGATTGTTAGGTCAGGCTACAGAAGCTCTCTTATGCCAAACTAAGCTATTGTCAAAACTGGGGAACTATGGGAAAGGGCTCACTTTTAAGTGAAAATTAACTCCGACCACAAAAAGGAGAATGATCAGGGTAAGGAGAGACTTGTCTCAGGGAGAACGATAAACAAGGGATGAAGAGAAGCTACATGGTACCAGGTACCAATGAGTGGAAGGGCAGAATGGTATGTGTGTGTGGTCAGTGCACCTGTGATGCTGAATTCTAGAGGGTTCTGGAGACTTAATATAAGCCAGGCCCAGAACGAGGTACTGTCAAAGAAACCAACATGAAAATGCTACAAGCTGGTGGAGTGGGCAAGAGAAATACCCGAACATAAGAGTTTCTTGAACTTCTTGAACTTCTAAGAATTCGTCACCATTCCTGGAATGTGCCACCTTCTTTTCTATCCTTCATTCCCAGTTTGCATGGCAAGCTCCTCTCTGGGCCATCACCTGCCAAGCAAAGCAGCCCCATACTCCCTACGTGGCTGCTCCCTTTCCCTCATCCTTCGCTAGCTCTGGTGGCTCTCACTGGACTACAGTACTTCCAAAGCTACCTAAACTCAGTGCAGCAAGTGTCACATTCAAGAAGGAAAATAATCCAGTTATGTCCTCAATTACAGTCCATCGAAGACATTCAGAGTGTCTATTACCTGTCAGGTACTATGTTAATTACTGATCTACACGCCTTTTAAAGCCCACTAGCAAAAACTAAAATAGAAATCTTCAATGAAAGCAAAAAAAGGGCAAGACTATCAGGAAGGAAACCTAGCTCAAGGTAAAGTTTTGTGATACTTTAGAACAGTTTTACCGAGGTATAACCAATATAAAGGAAGCTGATCTCTATCATGTATAATTTGGTAAGTTTTCACATATGCATATGCCCATGCAACCATGTGAAACTTGTTTTAGAAAAACTGCCCAGCCTTACAACCTAGGTTCCTCAATGCTCAACTATGTTTCTTCCATGGAAGAGTTTTAATAAACCCAAACTGAGTAATGTTTTTTAAAAGTTATTGTGTATCTCTGATCAGTAATCTCAGGAACTTGGGGTGCCTTGATGGCTCAGTCGGTTAAGCATCTGCCTTTGGCTCAGGTCATGATCCCGGAGTCCCAGGATCAAGCCCCGCCTCGGACCCCGTGCTCAGTGCGGAGTCTGCTTCTCCCTCTCCTCGCTACTCTGCCTACTTGTGCTCTACCAAATAAATAAAATCTTAAACAAAAAAAAAAGGGGGGGGCGCCTGGGTGGCTCACTTGGTTAGGCGACTGCCTTCGGCTCAGGTCATGATCTGGGAGACCCGGAATCGAGTCCCGCATCGGGCTCCCTGCTCGGCGGGAAGCCTGCTTCTCCCTCTCTCACTCCCCCTGCTTGTGTTCCCTCTCTGGCTGTGTTTCTCGCTGTCAAATAAATAAAATCTTTTTAAAAAAAAGGCTCAGGAACTCAAGGACACGGAAGTTTTATTTCACATTTTTAACAGAATAACAACTATGGATATGTACATTTATATAATACTCTGGATTTCATATGCTACTTAAGTACTTTTTAAATGTCTGGAAACATCTGCAAACAATTATGTACTTAAAAAAAAGGCAGACTAGAAACAGTGCAAATATACAAGAGTAGTCTTCCTACATTCCAGCTATATAATATTTTTTTTCAAGATTTTATTTATTTATTTGACAGAGAGAGATCTCGATTAGGCAGAGAGGCAGGCAGAGAAAGAGGAGGAAGCAGGCTCCCCGTTGAGCAGAGAGCCTGATGTGGGACTCGATCCCAGGACCCTGAGGTCATGACCTGAGACGAAGGCAGAGGCTTACCCCTCTGAGCCACTCAGGAGCCCTATAATTTTTTTGAGAAAAAGCATTTACCATAGCAACAAAAATATAAATACACAGGGCAACCCTTACCAAAAATGTTTGACCTTCTATGAAGAAACTATAAATTATTATTGAAATAATAAAAGAAGGCTTGAATAAATGCAAGAGGACAACTGTGCTTGGAACAGGAAGATTAACTATACTAAGAAGCTATTTCTTCCCAAATAATAGTTTTAAAATACTAAAAAAAAAAATTACTGGAAATTGACATGAAAGAATAAATGTTAGGTAAAAAAAATGAAGAAACAAAATTTTTTTCAAGATTTTATTTGTGAGAAAGAGAGAGAACACACAAGCAGGGAGAGCTGCAGGCAGAGAGAGAAGCAGGCTCTCTGCTCAGCAAGGAGCCCAATGGGGAACTTGATCCCAGGACCCTGGATTCATGACCCGAACTGAAGGCAGACACTTAACCAACTAAGTCAGCCTGCCGTTCCAAGTTAAGAAAAAATGTTAAGGACAATAATGCAGTTCATAATATTCTAGGCATTAACATACACTATTAAGCTATAATAATTAAAATGGCACCTTTCTGATCTAAAACTAGAACAGTGAAGTAGAAACAGACTTTAAGATGTGTAAGAATGACATTCAAATAAAGTGCTCAGCAGAGGAAAGGTTCCGGGTTCCACCTCTCGGATATGGTGATAGGGAAGGTGTCAAAAAGAAAGGTGGGCTTAAGAGACCTCTATAGTGGGGCGCCTGGGTGGCTCAGTTGGTTAAGTGACTGCCTTCGGCTCAGGTCACGATCCCGGAGACCCGGGATCGAGTCCCACATCGGGCTCCCTGCTCGGCGGGAGGCCTGCTTCTCCCTCTCTCACTCCCCCTGCTTGTGTTCCCTCTCTCGCTGTGTTTCTCTCAGTCAAATAAATAAAATCTTAAAAAAAAAAAAAAAAAAAAAAGAGACCTCTATAGTGAGAGAGTACCCAACTGTACACTTTTAGATCTATGGTAATACCATGACATACACTCCCAAATTTATTTTTGATTTGATAATGCAGTCACATGGTATAAAATGTGGAAGGTGCGAAGATATACAGGATTAAAAATAAGTCTCCCCCAGATATCTAGCTCTTTCTCCCTACAGGCAACCACTGACAAGGATTTCTTGTGCATTCAATGGCATTTCATTCTGAAAGCAGTTGTTGGGAGGGAATGTTTTGTCTTTGCTGTTAGTTGTCAAATACCCGGGGCCTTTGGGAGACCAGTGTTACTTTTATGGAAAAGATTAATTTGTTGGTGGGTTATTTAAGAGGTAAGAAATTACCATGCTTAGATTTTTAATCATAGTTTCCAGTCATTTCAACTCAACATAAAGGTAACTGGTAGAAACACAAGCCAATGATTTAAAAACACTTTTGAGATAGTTTACAGATGAACTAGCAATCAGGTTACATATAGCCCTATACTGTTTGGGTCCACATGTTATTGAAAACTGTACTCCTTGTTAAGAATTCCTCATCTGCAAGACCAGAATTTCTCAAAAGGTGCTCAGAGGACCATTACCTCAGAATCATCAGGGTGTGCAGTAACAGTGCTTATTTCTAGTACCAACTCAAGACCTATTGAGTCAAAAACTCTGGGGCCTTGGCCCAACGTTTTTTAAGGAAGTTCTCAGGTGATCTGAATGAACCTGTTCAAGTATAAGAAAGACTGGGTACTATTTAAAGCCATTACTAGAGAAACCCTGTCTTTCTTATTCATTGTTAGTGCCTACCACAATGCCTGGCAATGAAGGTATCTCAGAATATGTGTTGAAGGTTTAATGAATGTATATTGGGACTGACTGCAGAATATCTTGCTACATTGTTAACATTCAACTGATTTTTAAACTGTATGCTTTATCCATGACAGGAATTTGAATAAAGAGCAGAGAAACAAGCTTTGGCAATCAACAGCTTAATAGAGTTCATTTAGTTGCATGACTCAGTTTCACAGCAAAGCACCTGGAAAGATGTCAGGGAATTTAATTAGCAATACTTGATTAAATATCTGATTTTCAGATAGATGTTACAAGTGTGTCATTTAACAAGGACCAAATGACCCAAAGGAAAGGTCCCAAAATGAGATAGTCTACTTATTTTCTATTTATTAAGTAGTGACATCTGCCCTGACCAGAACTAGAAAAAGCAAAAAAGAACTTCTCAGCAACCAAAACAGATGTCACAAGACCAAGCATGACAGCTCTGGGCACTTGACTCATAGACAAGCCCATTAGATCTTCACTCAGAGTCTATTCAGTCTACTTTTGCACACATTATTCATTTTCATAGAATTTTAAAACTGGTTTCCTAGCTCACAGGAAATTAAAAACACTAAATCAGAATGAAGAGAGGGGCTGCAACAGATAGTAACACCATTAACACGACAAAATGAGAGCTGCTAAGAGGGGAGTGAAGAATATATATAAAACAAGCAAAAGAACTCACAAAGCATAATACTTTGTGGTCATCTTGTGAAAGGATAAATAATCCTACTCTTTTTGACAGGATCTGAAGGCATCTACTATAGCTCAAAACAGGTGTTCAAAAGAAAAGAGAAGGCTAGATTACATTCCCAATAGACTTTATATATGAGGCATGGATGTAGGCATAATATGTAACATATTTCAGGAAGATTTTCATTCACTGAAGTCAATCAAATTGTTTAAAGTGTGGCGCTTGGGTGGCACACCTGGTTAAGCATCCAACTCTTGATTTTGGCTCAGGTCATGATCTCAGGGTTGTGAGATGGAGCCTTGTGTCAGGCCCCATTCTCAGCACAGAGTCAGTTTGAGATTCTCCATTGACCCTTCCTCACCACAAATTCTCTCTCTCTCAAATAAATAAATCTTTTCAAAAAATTGTTTAAAGCAAAAAAAAAAATTGTTTAAAGCTACAAACTTTTAAAAAGAATCGAATGGTAGCTATTTGGAAAACTCAACTATTAGAAGCAACTCATTCCTCTAGAGTTTCAGGAAAGAAAACGACACTAATGTACTTAACGAACAGGAGATAATTTTCAAAACAATATGTTCTTGAAAAAAATAATTTCAGTTATCCTTTTTTTGGTATGATTAACAATATTCAGGGGACTATACCTCACATACACAATCATTTAGTCACCATTTAGAATCCACGTGGGGACTATTTATAGAAAAGTCAAAAAAAAAAGTCATGGTGCTCTATTTTATAAATTATGTTCATCTTGAAAGATAATTTTTTTTTATGACAAAGGGGTATCTAAAGTATATGGTATAAAAAAAGTGTGACTGAAAGGCACGAAAGAGAACACAAATAGAAGTATAAACTCCTTGTAATTTAAACGAGCTGCAATAAAATGCCATATGGCAGTCAATGTAATTACGTGGTAAGTATTGCAAATGCTGTGAACAATAGCATTTGGCCATCACCACACCCACCCTCTCCAAAACTGTTGTGTGTACCAGATAGTACTGGTAAACAACAGATTTGTAAATTAATTTTACAATATTTCATATTCATGTTTGCCTCAAAAGTGTATGTGTATGAGTGTTTCTCCTACAACTAAATTATTTTGGGTTGTGCGTTCAAGTTTTAAAAGCTAGAAGATCAAGTATAGTTCATGAAGCAGACTGAGTAATTTTTTCTTTTGAATGTACACAGAATGCTACATATCAAAGAACAAATTATCTACAGTGAGCAACTCAAGGGCAGGAAAAATGTCTCACTCATCTTTTGTGCCTGAGTGTGTGGTACTTAACAGTGCTCAGTGATACTGAATGAATGGGTTTACACACATCTGTGAAGCTCTGGGCTGGGAGACCTTTGGTATTATGGTGTATTATGGTGTAAAATATTGATTGCGGGGGAGAGGAACTCTGCTCACTCTATAGCATGAACTTGTTTCAATGGGCAATAGCATCTTTAATTTTTCGTTCAAGCTACAATGCGTTGTAAGTATGTGTCATTTCAGAATTACGCCATTTTAAAGAGAAAATAATTTGGTATTTTAGAATTAAGCTTGGGGGGCACCTGGGTGGCTGAGTCGTTAGGCGTCTGCCTTGGACTCAGGTCATGATCTCAGAGTCCCGGGATCGAGCCCCCTGTAATGGGCTCCCTGCTCGGCGGGAAGCCTGCTTCACCCTCTCTCACTCCCCCTGCTTATGTTCCTTCTCTAGCTGTATTTCTCTCCATCAAATAAAGAAATAAAATCTTCAAAATAATTAAGCTTGAAATATTTGTAAATTAAATATAAGTAATTCAATTTTGTAAGAATTCAACAAATAGATTATTAGTATCTAACAAAGGAAAAATAAACCCATCACTCTTCAGATAAATCTCAAAATGTAAGAGGCTAAAAGGATCTTGAAAAACATTCACTCATGAAACAATTATTTATTCATCATTATCAAATGGCGGGCACCATGCTAGGTGACAGGAATACAGCCAAAAAATAATAATTAATGATTAATAAAGATAGTGCCGCACTGAAGTGCTAAAAATAAAATAAAACTGAGTCACAGCAAGGCAAGTAACTAGGCCGTGGTGGTGGGGTGGGGAGATGGCTATTCTCTTTCACCTAGGAGTGGTCACGAGAGGCCAGTCGGAGGAGGTGACGTAGGACCTGAGAACTGCCTGACGGAAAGCAGGCTAAAATCCACAGCAAGACATGTGCTTGGACTGAAAGAGGAGTCCGGAGATGGTGCTGTTCTTGCTCTGAGGGACCAAGAAGGGGCCACTCTGGCTGCTGTCTAGTGAATGAGAACAGGAGTGTGGTGGGAGAAGAGGATGAAGAAGCTTCAGGGTCCGAGCACATACAGTTTGGAAGGTAGACATACAGGATCTTATAGATGCTAAGTAGGGAAGCGGTATGACCTCGTCGATGCCAGTGACGGCTCTGTGAAGAATGGCCCACAGGGGGAAGCGGGGAGCCACTACTTAGGAGGTTATTGCTGTAGCAGAGCCAGCCGCAGGGGCAGGACCAGTCTAAAGCTCACTGGGCTCGCACTTAGAAGAGTCTTACTCTTGATTTGATACAATGCCATCACTGTTCTGAAATTCTTATTTATTAATAAGGGACTAGGGAATTTTGTTTTGCAACAGGCCCTCCAAATTACGTAGCTGGTCCTCAATTTAGGTGAGTGAAGAAGGCAGCCTAGACTTGTGTAGTAGCAGCAGGGATAAGGAGGTCAGCGTGTGCAGTGTCGGTACAGCTGACAGAGCTGGAAGATGGCCTGGATGGGTCTCCTCACGAGAAGAGGAATCATGCATAGCTCCCGAGTTGTTGTTTGTTTGTTTTTTACCTGAGTAACTGAGTGGAAATGGGGAAGACTGGAGAAAGAACTGCATTAGGGGTGGGTAGGTGGGTAACAACCAAGAATTCAATTTCAGGGATGTGAAGTTAAGAAGCCTGTGAGACATCCAAGGCGAGCTTTCCAGCGAACTGTGCTAAATAAGTGGGTATGAAGCTCCAAAGAGAGGTTTGAGCTGGAAATACGAATTCCAGAGTTGTTGTGTATATATTTTTACAGGGGGGGGGATCACTTAGCAAGACAACATAGGAGGGCTAGAGGTCAAGAGATAAGCAGAAGCTACAAAGACTACAAAAGCCAGAGGAAAATTAAAGAGGGTCCCAGTCACCAAAGGAGGAGAATAAAGAGAACCCTGAAGGACATCTATGAACCTCCCTCAGAGTGGAAGATGCTCCACTGTGGAGTCACCACTCCATCTGTGACTCACTGGACCATCTACCTGTTTATTTATTTATTTATTTATTTATTTATTTGGCAGACAGAGAGATAACAAGTAGGCAGAGAAGCAGGCAGAGAGAGAGGAGGAAAGCAGGCTCCCTGCTGAACAAAGAGTCCAATTCGGGCCTCGATCCCAGGACCCTGAGATCATGACCTGAGCTGAAGGCAGAGGCTTTAACCCACTGAGTCACCCAGGTGCCCTTATCTACCTGTTTAGTACAACACTGTAATACCCTACAATCAGCTCTCTCTACTCAGCCTACCAGATTGATCTACTACATTCCCTAAAACATTCCAATTGCTTTATCCCAGATTTTGATGTGCCTGTTCCTCCAAGAATTTCTCCCTCCTGCTCTTTATCTATTCAAAGCCTATGACTCTTTCCCCTGACTTCACCAAATCAGTATTTTCCGAACCTTGGTATTTACTGCCTGTGTCAACCTCTCATGTTGTATACAATAATATACTACCTTAAATTATAACTTAATACCCCTCTATGACCCGTTTCCCAAAACAGATAAGCTCTGGTTTCCTTTTAATGCTACATTGCTTAGTATAATAGATGCATTAGATGCTTAAGATGTATCTCAATGCTTAATATATATCTGTTGAACAAATGAGTAATAAATAACACCATGAAGCTATGAAATATGGGGAAGTAACAGAAGTAGATAAATCAACTTGGCATGTAACAGCTTAAAAAGAAATGACTCATTGTGATCAAAGTCCTGGGCAGCCTACATGACAAAAGGCATAAAACCTAAGTCTCATACCTTTTATTCCTTCTTCATTCAACCAATATTTATTGTGTACCTACTAGATGCCAGGTACTCTTCCAGTTATTAGACAGATGCCAGCCATAGAGGAGACAAAACATCTTGTCCTCAGGGAGCTGCAGTTCAGTGGAAATACTATCCACTGGCAGGTTTTGTTTTTTATATAAGCTTAGTAAGCCCACACCTTCCTCTCCTGTTTTCCCTACATGCCTACTGTTTTTCAGTCTGGAAATTTTCTGCTTGAACATTACCATTATTATTAATTCCATCCTTTCAGTTTTCCTCAAATATATAACACATTATGAGAAAAGGGTTTTAGACATTCTGAGGCCTTCAAGGGCCTAAAAATATCAGTACACCGTATGTGATAACTGTCATACTAGGGCATATGATAGAGAAGTCCATCTTCAAAATAGCACAACTACTAATGCATAAAAACTACCCAAAGCATTACAGATCTTACATAAACTTCCCAAAAGTGAAATAATAAACTCCATAGACATGTAAAATCATTAAAATCATTAAAAAGTCCATCTCTCCCTTGCAGATATATGGAGCTTTGGAATTAAAATTACGCTACCAAAGTTCATTTTTAAGTTGTAGGATCTGAAAGTCAACAAAAATTCTAAAAGGAAACAATGAAGCAGTTATATATCTTCTATTTCCTGAAAATGTTATCTTATTTATTTTATAATGTAACAGAACCATGGTACTAACAGTATTAGTTTAAGTTGCAGGACATTAGGATAAGGATCATCCTATACAAGAGAAAGAGAACAAACTCCCTTCCCTTTCCTACTGATAAACCAGTCAATCTTTTCAAAATATCAAGGCCAGAAGAGGCTCCCTGTCATCTAATGCACTGGAATCAAGTGAATCTGGGTTCAAATTTCAGCTCTGTCATTCACATATTGTGAGCCTGGGCAAATCACTTACCCACAACTCAGTTTTTTTATTTGTGAAAATGCGAGATTAAAAAAAAAAAAAGAAGTAATTAAACTGAACATCAATAGAACATGAAGCCATTTAAGAGTAGGCAGCCTCCCATGCAGGCTGAATTGTCCTACCTGAAAATCAGTTCCCCTAGGCAGACTGACTGAGTGACTTTATTTAGTTAGTTAGTTAGAGATAGAGAGAGAGAATCCCAAGCAGGCTCCATGCCCAGCACAGAGCCCAGTGTGGGGCTAGATCTCATGATCCTGAGATCATAACCTGAGCCAACCGAGAGTTGGATGTGCTTAACAAGCTGAGCCACCCAGATGTGTCCCCCACACACCAGGCCATCTTTAAAAAAAATTTCTTTAAATAATGCCTTTTCTTTTTCTATATATATCTAGAATTCTTTCTTAAAATTTAAGTTTTCTTTACAATACATCCCATGGCAGCTTCATTAGAGTCTCAAGCAAGAAGGATAGTCTATAAGATGTTTGTAAGTAAGGCCTTCTTATACTTTGCAAACTCTGAAGAATATTTAAAGTGTGGTCATCCCAAAGTCCAAATTAGCCCCTCCTAGGAGTAAGTTAGGACTTGATTATCATCATTCCTGCTGATTCAATGTACTAAGTGATAAACGGGACCCTAATAAAGAAATATGTGATATCCTTCCTTATTCTTCAAGTGATTCATGAAACCAGACCAAGGGATGAAAATTTCAGTGCCTACAAGGACAAGACAAGCAACTTAGATTGTAAGCCAGCTAGTAGGAAAAGACGGACATCTGGGCCTGCAGCAAACAAGGGAGTGCACTTCATTCCCAGGCTGGCCCACTTTGCAGTGCACCACAGGTCACACTGAGGGGCCACATTCAAAGAGAGGGTAAAGATTTGTATAATTCTTATAGCAATTTTCTGAAAGATGGCAATAATGTCTTGTTCAAGGAAGTATGTAAATTGCCACGATTCCCTGACCAAAAAAAACAAAAAACAAAAACAAAACAAAACGAAACAAAAACAACACTGAAGGAAGGATCCACCTTTTACAAGTTGTACAAAGACACTATATGGACTAGTGATGGTCCTAAGTCTGCCTAAGGGAATCTGACCACTTCTGTAGGTCATATTCAGCAGCAAGTTTTAAATCCTCGGAACAAATCTTCAACAAATGCAGGCAGGCCAGATCTACCCACTCAGCCCAAGAAGCAGAGATGGTTGTCCTGGTGACAAGGCCCACTACAAACTAAAAGGCCGACTCAAATTTTGTGTTTAGGGCCAACCTATACATGGTGTAATTTCAATGACTTTTCTTCCTTTCCCATTAAAAAAAAAAAAGTGCCTACTGAAATATCTTGAACAGGTAATCTAATGGCTATTATTCACATGTAGTAATAAAAGGTTTAAAATCAAATACCCAGTTTGATGCCTATTCATTCTTAAAATATACTCAGAATTGAGAGACTAGAAAAGATCTGAATATGATAAAAAGTAGGTGCCTAAAGACATTACTAAAGGGGAAAGGAATGATAAAAGGAGATGCCTAGATAATAAAGATAAACTTTCTCTACTTCACAGTTTTACCTAAGGTTAGCCCTGTTGATTTTCAATTGTGAGTGAACAAAGACAAATTGTGTACTAAGGTATTTTTATCCTGCGAAGCTGTGAGGCTTTGTACAAACACCACCGCATGCCAGTACTGCTTCTCAGGACTTAGAATTTAAATTTAAACACAGTTAAATGCATTTTAAAAAGAGTATTAATTTTTAAGAGATTCATTAATCATGGTGTAACTATAAATCTGTAACTTGAAAATTTTGATTTTTGGTCACTTAATGAAAATTTACTGAACATAAAGCTGTTAGAACAAAGATGAATGAGATATATTCCCTGACCTCAAGGAGCTCACTATCTATCATCCATCCATCTATCTATCTATCTATCTATCTATCTATCTATCTATCTATCTATCATCTATCTACCTATCTAGTAGAGACAAAAGTAATAAAAAGTAAAAAAGCAAAATGTGATTAGTGGTTTATTAGAAAAAAGTGTAGCAGGAGCTTGGTGGAGATGGTGATTATCTTGCATGGAAAAAAATGGTTAGTAACAATTCACATTCAAACTGAATCTTAAAGCACAAAATAGGGAGTTTGGCAAGCAGAAAACCAAGAACAGAGCACAGCAGACAGTGGGAGAAGAAAGCACAGGATACATTTCGGAAGTGTGAAAGTGACCAGTTTTGATGCAATGCCCACTTGACGTGGAAAGGCAGCAGAATAAGAAGGGGCCAGAACCCCCCAAGAACACCAAGAGAACAGGCAGAGGGGGTAAGGAACTCCAAAGACAAGAGATGCTTAGGCTAAGACAATACCTACTCAGAAAGTTCCTCTCCTCTTTCTTCCAGTGAAAATGCCAGAGAACTTGAAAGAAGGAAATCATATGAAAACTTTGTTGTTTAATTATGCCAGTGTGGGGGCGCCTGGGTGGCTCAATCAGCTGAACATCTGCCTTTGGCTCAGGTCATGATCCCAGGGTCCTGGGATTGAGTCCTGCAGCGGGCTCCCTGCTCAATGGAGCGGGTGCGGGGCTGCTTCTCTCTCTCCCCACTGCTCATGCTATCGCTCTCTCCCTCAAATAAGTAACATCTTTATAAAAATTAAGTAAAAATTATGCCAGTGCTTTAATTCTTTACATGTATTCGCAATAGTTTTTTACAATCATTTGGAAATCTTTCTTTCATCAGAATACTAAATCTTCAGGTTTAAGTCTATAGCTCAAGGCAGGGGACGACAGCTGTTACGGCTCCGCAGAGGAAATGGAGGCGTCCCTACCAATCAACCTCCCTAAGGTTTTCTTTCTTTCTTTTAAAGATTGTTTTCATGGACTAGGAAAACTTCCTATACCAAATAACATTCCTTATGAGGAGCTGTTTTAGTCTTTTTAAAAAATTCTAGGTAAAACACCTTGCCTACCTTTTTTGGGTAGTTTTACTGCACTGGCATTTTTGTACTTTTACTACAGTTATCTATTTATAATGCACTTAAAATTTTAAAGATGACATCAGCCCCTTTCACATAATCCTTCACTTAAGGTGGTAATTAAAAAGGAGCAGTACAGGGGTAAGGCTGTGACAATAACAGCATACTCAAGGCAAAGAAGGTCAGCTGCCTTCTTGGGTTAGCTCTTCAAAAGGACTTCCTGTTCCCAACCCTTTAAAAAAGTCTTCGATTAAAAAACATATACACTTCCACATTTTAAAAATCATATATCTGGGTTCCCTAGGACAGTCAAGCTGGAGAAAGACCCAAGAACATTAGAGGCAGAGCTATAGCACTGATGATGTTGAGAATGTCCAGATAAAACATGGCTTTATCCACAATACCACTGGATTTTATTTATGTGAGTCAATTAATTTCTTTTATTTTTATTTTGAAGATTTTATATACTTCTTTGACAGAGAGACGGCAAGAAAGGGAACACAAGCAGGGGAGTGGGAGAGGGAGAAACAGGCTTCCCGCTGAGCAGGGAGCTCCATGCAGGGCTTGATCCTAGGACCCAGAGCTGAAAGCAGATGCTTAATGACTGAGCTACCCACGTGCCCCTGCACTGGCTTTTCTGATAGAAAATGAAAGTATCTTAACTGATACTGATACAAATATATTAATCATTAACCTCAATATTCACCAAAAACTGTTTCAAATGGGACTACCAGAAAGCTACAATCTAATATTACATTTTCCCGGTCATGAAATTATAGAATTCTGAGTTGCTGTTATGACCTCAAACTTTATTGAGGATTAATAAAAAAATGTTTTTTAAAAAAACTTAGTTTTAGGGCTCCTGGGCGGCTCAATGGGTTAACACCTCTGCTTTCAGCTCAGGTCATGATCCCGGGGTCCTGGGATCGAGGCCCATGTTGGGCTCTCGGCTCAGCAGGGAGCCTGTTTCCTCTGCTCTCTCTGCCTACTTGTGATCTCTCTCGGTCAAATAAATAAATAAAATCTTTAAAAAGAAAACAACTTAGTTTTAGCTTATTACCAATTTTGCTGTTTGATAAACTTCATATAAAAATTTACATGAGGGGCGCCTGGGTGGCTCAGTTGGTTAAGCGACTGCCTTCGGCTCAGGTCATGATCCCGGAGACCCGGGATTGAGCCCCACATCTGGCTCCCTGCTCGGCAGGAGGCCTGCTTCTCCCTCTCTCACTCTCCCTGCTTGTGTTCCCTCTCTCGCTGTGTTTCTCTCTGTCAAATAAATAAAATCTTTAAAAAAAAAATTTACATGAAAACATTAACACAGCACCACTGATGCCCAACTTCATGTGGCTACTGGGAAGCACATCCAGTTGGCACACGCAGGCAAACAGCCATAGCAGTTTTACCCAGTCTAGAATTCCCGGTACTGTACACATTTCCTAACTGCCAGCACTTTCCTTATTTGGCTCTTATCTTTTAGTTCCCATTTTAAAAGGTTAGCATTTCAGTGTATCCAGGCTATTCATATTGACCTTATATCCCAATTTTATCTGGGACGGTTTACACTTGTGTCTCAGGGTATCATCTTCTCTGGTTAGTGGCTGCTTTCTTTCCCCAAAGTATCTGTTTGTTTTTGTTTTTTTAAGATTTTATTTATTTGACAGAGAGAAACACAGCCAGAGAGGGAACACAAGCAGGGGGAGTGAGAGAGGGAGAAGCAGGCTTCCCGCCGAGCAGGGAGCTGGATATGGGACTCGATCCCGGGTCTCCAGGATCATGACCTGAGCCGAAGGCAGTCGCTTAACCAACTGAGCCACTCAGGTGCCCCAAAGTATCTGTTTTAAATGATAAATTATATGATTATCTTTCTGTAATTCATCCTGCATTTATTTTTTAATATAAAGGGACACAGTTATAAGATAATCATCCTATTATGTATGAAAAATCATTTACAAAATAATTATTCTTTATGAAAATTACACATGGAGAAGAGTCAAAACTGCAAGTACTAAATATATCCACATACTGGTTTAAATGTGGTAAAAAGAAAATGCTTCAGTGTTGTTATTGCATTGAACAAAAATTTTATTTGCAGAAACTTTTTTGGGCCTGAATCTAGTTCACCCACATGAATCACATCACCAACAAATTACATAAAGATCTACTGAGTGAGGGGGTCCTTTTCCTTTCCCTTATAGTAACAAATTCTAAGGCATCTTCTACCACAATATGAAACATCAGGAATCTAGGCAGGTACAGCCTGGTAACCTCTCCCCAAGAAAGAAAGTGCATCACAACTTGCTTCCTACTATCTGGTATCTCTGCATAGAAAAGAAAAAAGATTGATTTTTTTCTCTTCTCCACCTCTCCATGGTCTATGCTCTGTTCCCAAAGAGAAAGGCTTCTCTTAAGGTTTTTATGAAAGCCCACAAACACTAAAAAAAATTACAAATAAAAATTCTTAGACATCTATTTTTAGATGAGTTAGTGATATAACATGCAGAAGTTAAAAGCCACATGTTTTCTCATCACTATGATTTTTCTATAAGATAACACACATTAGGGTTCCTGGGTGGCTCGTTAAAGCCTCTGCCTTCGGCTCAGGTCATGATCTCAGGGTCCTGGGATCGAGGCCCGTGTCAGGCTCTCTGCTCAGCAGGGAGCCTGCTTCCTCCTCTCTCTGCCTGCCTCTCTGCCTACTTGTGATCTCTCTCTCTGTCAAATAAATAAATTTTAAAAATCTTTAAAAAAATAGATAACACACATTAGGGTGACTGTCTTATCTTTATGTCCCTTTATATTTTAGAGTACAACATGAATTATAAGCTTGGTGAATGTTTAATTTATCATTTGACTATTAAATAAACCTCAAGGGGTCACCTGGCTGGCTCAGTCAGTGCAGCATATAACTAGATCTTGGGGTCGTGCGTTCAAGCCCTATGCTGGACACACAGATTAGTTAAAAAAAAAAAAAAGCCTCAAGATGCTTAAAGTTACACTTAATAAAACACAAATTAAATAATTTAGAACGATTTTTAGAGAGGGAGGGGGAGAGTGAAAGGGAGAGGGATAGAATCTTAAGCAGGCTCTCCACAGAGCACAGAGCCCAACACGCAGTGCTTGTTCTCAGGACCCCTGAGATCATGACCTGAGCCAAAATCAAGAGTTAGACACTTAAATGACTGAGTCACCCAGGCACCCCATACATTTTAATTAGTATATCAAATGTGAGTTGATATTGAATATATTTACATTTATCAATTCAAAATAAATTTCCTAATAAAATATCATTTAGATTCATCCAAATTTATATCAGATAAAGTAATAGAAGCTGTGCAATATTTTTTCCCTTTTGTGTTTTAGGTTTTCTTTCTTTTTTTTTTTTTAAAGATTTTATTTATTTATTTCATAGAGAGAGAGGTCATTAAGTAGGCAGAGAGGCAGGCAGAGAGAGAGGAGGAAGCAGGCTCCCTGCTGAGCAGAACCCGATGTGGGCCTCAATCCCAGGACACTGAGATTATGACCTGAGCCAAAGGCAGACGCTTAACCGACTGAGCCACTCAGGTGCCCCACCATGAACTATTCTAAACACTTGGGTTTGTGTGTGTGGGTGTGTGTGTGTATAAGTGAACAAAATAGATGACTGTGTGCATGTGTGTCTACACACACCAAAGAATCAACCATGGAAGTTTAAACTAATAGCACAAAGCTGGCAATTAAATATAAGTAAATTATGTAGTATATTAGTGATATATGAAGTGATAATGGTCTATAAGAAAAAATAAGTATAGAAGGAAGTAGGTTGGTCAGGGTAGACGTTTTGGAAAAACAGAATCTGAGAAAAGACTTGAAAGAGGCAAGGAGTGAGCTATGCAGGTATCTGCAGAAAAGATGTTCCAGGCAGAAAGGAAAATCTGGTGTAAAAGCCCTAATAAGGAAGTGCCTAGAGTGCTCAAGACTGCTAGGAACTCAGGGTAAGTAGGGGGAGTGAGGGTAGAGGAGGTAAAGATGGGAGAAGTGGGAAGGAGGAGAAGGGTGCTCACAAAGATCCCTGCAGAGAACTGGAAGGACTCAAATTCTATTCTGAGTAATAAAGGAAGCATTGCAAGTGACCCGTGAGCAGGGGAATGCCATGACTTGACAGATTCTGGAAGAACTGCTCTGGCTACTGTGTTGGCAGCAGAGGAGAGTAGGGCAGGGACAGAAGTAGGAATGCTGCTAGGAGGCTACTGCAGTGATCTAGGTGAGACTTCATGGCAGATCATGTGGGTGGTGAGAAATAGACTATAGATGTGTAATATTCTGAAGGTACAGTCAATGAGATTTTTCTGACACACTGGATGTGAATGTGAGAGAGGATTCAAGAATGTCACCTAGAGGAGTGCCTGGGTGGCTCAGTTGTTGGGTGTCTGCCTTCGGCTCAGGTCATGATCCCAGGGTCTTAGGATCGAACCCCACATCAGGCTCCCTGCTCAGCCTCTCCCATTCTCCCTACTTTCTGTTCTCACCATCTCTCTCTCTGTCAAGTAAATAAAATCTTAAAAAAAAAAAATTTTTTTTTTTTTTTGACTAAGAAAAAAGGAGAACAAAGTTTGTACTAACTCAGAGGAGAAAGACCCCTGGTAGAACAGGTTTTGGGGGAAAGCCTGGGAGAAGAGTTTTTTCATGTATTTAAAATGTCTACTGGACATTTAACAAGGTTTTTGAATATACAAATTTGGAACTCAAAACCGAGGTCTAACTGGAATGTTTGTTCTGCCTCAAATCCCGCATTCCAGGCTCACAGAGCTATACAGAGGTCCCCAATGTCTTCCCCAAGTCTTTATATTGTGCATCTCTCTGTTTAGAGTGTTCTTACTCCTGTCTTTTTCCACTTGGTCAAAAAAAAAACAACAACACCTCAGCACTCAAGACATGTCATGTATCATCTATTTTATGAAACTCACATGATTATCACCGGAATTAGCCTGCTTCCTTAAGTCACTTAAGTAACTGAAATATGTAATGGATGGTCTTTTAGAACACTCAAAAGGCTAAACAATTTTTATATCTTTTGGTAAGAAGAAAAGCAGCCATTTCATTAACACAACAGGCAAGTTGCCTAATCTCATCATCAGAAATCTTTAGAAACCTTTACAGAAAATGAGGGCCACAAAAAAAGATCCTTGGCAAGCAGCTGAGTAACCAGATTTTGCATTTTGCAATTTCAGTGGTTGTCTGAAGAAGCTAAGTCTTCAAAAACACATACTGTATGATCAACTTCAAAAGCCAAACACAAAGACAGAAACACCTCCTGCCTGTGTTTCCAAAGTTATAAAAAAAAAATCTTCATTTTGATTGTCATCCTTTTACTTGCCCTGGGGAGGCATTTAAATGAGAAGAATTATTGGACAAGAAAACAGTCCTTTTGTTTTGTTCCTGAGAGACACACTCTAATCTAATTGAGAAAGGAGGGAAATTAAAAAGATGATGTGATATTAGAGCAGATCCAACTCAAGCAGCTACTTTTTTTTTGTTTTTAAGATTTATATATTTGAGAGAGAGAAAGAGAGAGAGAGAGATGTGCGCCTGTGTGGCAGGGGAGTGGGGCAGACAGAGAGGGAGAGAATCTTTAAGCAGACTCCATGCTGAGTGGGGAGCCTGACATGGAGCTTGATCCCAAGACCCTGCGATCACCATCTGTGCCGAAACCAAGAGCTCGATGCTTAACGAACTGCACCACCCAGGCGCACTTCCTGCAGCCACTTCTATCTGTGAGAACACTGATACCCAGAGAGGCCACTGCTACCGCCCGAAGAGTGTGCTCCCCATTATGGGCTCTGCATAGTTATTATCTGCTAAACTCTACGTTCCACAACGGCAGGGTGTTTTGCCTGTTTTGTTCATTACTCTTTCCCATAGTAAGTGCTGAATGAATAAACAAACTTGTAATTCTGAAGTACAAAAGGTTGAAATACATTCAATATAAAGTATAAAACAAGGGGTGCCTGGTTGATAGGGCACGTGACTCTTGATCTTGGGACTGTGAGTTCAAGCTCTACAGGTGGTGTAGAGTTTACTTAAAATAAAATTTAAAAAAATTTAAAAAGCCTTTCTTCAGGGTTTAAAAAAATTGCTCTCTGAAAGTCATAAAACTGGAGTATCAAGAATTTGCATTCATCATTATCAAATATTAATTACAAAATGTTAACCACGTACAACACTGGGGGAGGGAGGACCTTATGTGAAATTTCTAACAAAGTAGTAAGTTTATAAAAAGTTCTCTGTAAATCAAGAGAAATGGATGATATTCTAGCAACTATATTTGCTTTATACTGTACAGTATTTTAGAAATGTTCATTATGCAAAATTTACAGCATTTAAAAATAGTACAAATACCTTATTACATGCCTTTAGAGAATCAAGATCTATAATGATGACTAGAAAAAGAAGTATAAAAAGTTTGACTCCAGGTTATATTAAGAGGCACCTGGGTAGGGACGCCTGGGTGGCTCAGTTGGTTGGGCCACTGCCTTCGGCTCGGGTCACGATCCTGGAGACCCGGGATCGAGTCCCACATCGGGCTGCCTGCTCGGCGGGAGGCCTGCTTCTCCCTCTCTCACTCCCCCTGCTTGTGTTCCCTCTCTGGCTGTGTTTCTCTCTGTCAAATAAATAAAATCTTTAAAAAAAAAAAAAAAAAAAAAAAAAAAGAGGCACCTGGGTGGCTCAGTTGTTAAGCATCTGCCTTTGGCTCAGGTCATGATCCCGGGTCCTGGGATCCAACCCGCATCAGGCTCCCTGCTCAGCGGGAAGCCTGCTTCTTCCTCTCCTGCTCTCCCTACTTGTGCTCCCTTTCCCCCTGTCTCTCTCTGTCAAATAAATAAAATCTAAAAAAAAAAAAAGAGAAAGAGAGAGAGAGAGAGAGAGAGAGAGGGAGAGAGAGAAGCTTAAAACAACCCAAACAAACAGCTCGTGTTCTGAAAATTCCGTTGTCAAAGAAACTCTTACTTGGTTTGTTTTTTTTTTAATTGAAGTATGATTGATATACACTATTACATTAGTTTCAGGCATCTGAGATGAAACACAAATGAACTGAAATATATATACATTGCAAAATGATTACCATAAGTCTAGTTAACATGTGTCACCAAATATACATTATTTTCTTCTTGTGATGAGAACTTTTAAGATCTATTCAATCAGCAACTTTCAAATATGCAAAACATTAACTAAATATTAACTACAGTCACCATGCTATACATTACATCCTTGAGACTTATTTATTTTATAACTAGAAGTTTGTTCTTGGTCTTAAAACAGCCTTTGAAGAAAACACTTTCAACATAGTCACAGTTTTCATGAAGTTAATAGGCAATCTAGTATATATATATTTCAATCCCCAAAAGAAAACATCAGTATTATATTAAAGAACACCAACCTCTTTAATCTCATGTAGTTTTCACTGGCTGCAGGTCGACATTCAGCTCTTTGTACCACTATTCCTTCCAATGAAAGTTTGTCTTAAATGGAAAGAAAAAAAAAACAAAAAACAAATGTGTTGAGAGATAACACTGACCATTTGCAAGATTTTACTTTGACTTACTAACCACAGTAATAATAATGAAATCAAATGTAATAAAATCAAGGAAACAAAAGGAATACTTCTAAGTTTATAGTAACACCATTAGTCAGAATAGAGAAAAACCTCACTCTTGGCTGGTGAAAAACTGAGTTTGTCAGATTTGTTTACTAGGCTGCTGCAGCCCCTTGCCAATACCAACTTTTATATATTTAACTCTTTCTGAAGAGGGTGACTTAATAGGGCATAAAATCAAATTTTAAAAAATTTGAAGACAGTGGAGACTATACATCATCTTTGGCAGAGAAGTAACTTCTAAAAACCCAGCTAGGCTAAACCACTAAAATTAAAGATAATATATACCTGTACATGTGGATGACTATGCACATGAAAACACACACACACACACAAATAAAATTCTAGAATACACTGTGACTAAAATAGCTAGCCTACAAAATGCTATAAACTGGGCAAGTCACTGTCTAGGCTATACCGGGTACCACTTCTGCTTGCCAGTTCCTCTGACTTCTATTTTCCAGCAGATTTATTAACTTGGGTGTGTCCAGATTAGAGCTTTAACTGCTATGGATATCTGTCCAAACAGAAGGGCAATTTTTCTTACCATTAATAAGAATTCTTATGGTGACCCTGACACAAAATTCAAGAGAAACCAAAAAGGTAAACAACAGTTATGTGACTACTAGGCACCAACCACTGTGATAAAGTCACTTTACAAACCTTATTTTGATAGTACATATATGACTATCCCATGATGGCACCAACTCTCCTACAGTCTGGAAATGTACAACTATGGTTAGGAAGCTAGGGTTCAGTCTTAATTCCATGAGAATTCATCCAGGTTTTGAGAAGAGATTCAGGAAATCCTTTAGCTCATCAGCAATGCATTTATGATTCATCTCTTCAGGGCAAATAACTTCGTGTACTCCCCTAACATTAACTAATGTCCCTTACATAGGGCATTATGTATGTAAAGGACACCATCCAAGCATTTGGAACCAAAGATGAGCAAGACACAGTACTCTTTCCAAGAAGGATACAGTGTGCTAGATGGGGAGTAGATATATGGACCAAAATGTAGAGTGCAGATAGTACCACACCCACATAGTTTATATTAGAAAATCTTCCTTATGATGACTTTTCTTGATTTTGTTTCCAAACTCCAGGAGACTCCTTACTGTAGCCCCTAACTGTGAATGCATGGGTAATCCAATAGTTGAAGAGTCCTTCAATGCAACATATGCAGCTAAGCTCAAGTACATGCTGTCAGATGTCTGGAAAAAGCAATGATGAGAAGCATGCTTACCACCAAAACATCAGGAAGAAAATAAAGCCATAATTATTTTTTATTATATTGAAATGTTTAAAAATAATTTCCCCCTGTTAATCAGTTTAGTAAAATTGGGATTAAAATGTGAATTTCCCAAATCTTATATTTGAGTCTGCCTTTCCACTGTAGCTGAAAGTTCTGTCTAGAAAAATGATTGTCATAACAACAGCAAGATCTGGGAAATTTCTACGTATAAGATATCTCAAATGCATGAGAAAATCCTCTATTAAAACACAAATTAATCCCTTTAAAAAAAAAAACTAAACAAACTTAGAATACTATACCATCCCTGAAAACAATTTACTTACATATCCAGGTGTTTTGCTGAATACAGAGCTATCTGTTAATGCTATCTGTGAATGTTTCCCCACTTACTTAAAGTAGTATCTACTTTAGATAGACAGGCTGAATTTAATTTTTAGTTAAAGGAGCTGCTGTCAATGTTCTCCATATAATACCTGAAAGAGTAAGAAGTTTCCAAAGCACTTGCCCATATCAACTTGGCAACTACTCTCATCACTATTCTCCAATCAAGGGCACTCTCACAAAGCAATAAAATTCACTTCCCCAAACCATCATTTCCTGTCCATCACATCCCCTTTTCAAACCTAAAATAGCTTTTCAATGCTTCTCAAGTGAAAGAAAAGTCTTAATCATCTGCAGTGAATTTTCCCACTGATGGGCTGCTCTTAAATAACCCCAATCTCTGTTAGCTCGTTTCCCTTCTCCTTTTAAATGAATTTTTAAAAGCCAACTTACTCATGATAAAACCTCCTAAAGCAAGATTTAAAGCCTTCACAAACTTTTTAAAGCCTCACAGGAAAATGTTTCCACATTCTTTTCACTAACCATGCTTCTTTTCCTCTTCAAAACGTTGCTTAAGATTTTGGGGGAAAGGTATTAAATACATTATATTTTAAAGGCATCTGGGGGCACCTGGGTGGCTCAGTTGGTTAAGCAACTGCCTTCAGCTTAGGTCATGATCCCGGAGACCTGGGATCAAGTCCCACATCGGGCTCCCTGTTTGGCGGGAAGCCTGCTTCTCCCTCTCTCACTCCCCCTGCTTGTGTTCCCTCTCTGGCTGTGTTTCTCTCTGTCAAATAAATAAAATATTAAAAAAAAAAATAAAAATAAAGGCATCTGAAAGTACCCATTTGCACACCACTGCTATTTATTACAGACCATATGCATTAATACAGGAACTCTCACTTAAAACCACTATTAGCCCAGTTTAAAAGACCACAAATACTTGAAAAACATAGATACATAAAACATGGCTCCTGTCTTTAAGGAGTACAGAGTCTTGGGCAGCCATTCAAATGATTTCTGTGACACAGATTCTTAGAAAGTAGTGAGGGCACCCAAAGAGCTTCTATGTGGGTTGTGCCTTTTGCTATTTATCATATTAGCAACTCAAACTAAGAAATGTTTAGAAAATCAGAACTGAAAAAGGCAAAAAGGTTTGGTATTATTATGAATAATAGTTTTGATTTTGCAGACCCCTTGAAAAGGTCTCAGGAATCCCTCTACCCAAAAGTTTCCAGATCACATTTTGAGAGCTGCTGGTCTAGTAGGAAGCTGGATATACAAGAAATACATAAATCATTTTAATACACCGTAATCACTTTTAATAGACCTCCACTTACCCCACTTCTAGATTACCAACACTCAAGTCCCCTTTTTTAAATACAGTGACAGATGCCCATAGCTTGCCCATAGTGGGTAGTTAGGTTCATCTCAAGTACCCACACACTTCTGCTCTAACTATATTAGAACTTGTTTATGCTAGTTTTACTGTTAGTAATTATGCAATCTGATGATATATTATATAATCCCATTAATTATAAGTATGGGGGAAGAAGATGTTTGATGAAAACCAGGTTTAATGCTTTGGCAAGACTTAACATAAAAAGTAAGTTGCTAAAAAACTACTGTCAAAGTACTGGAGAGATAATAGGAGACTAGAAGAGAAACATAGATGTCTAGGAGGATTCTGCATTCATGTTGTTTCAGTGTCTGAATTTTTGCTCCTTTCTATGAAGCAAAAATTGTAAATCTAGATTATGGGTTGAATTTTCCCAAGAAAGAGAAAGCAGATACTCAATCAGCATATTATACTGAAATCAAAGGCCTTATCTTACATGTACACTGGTAGCTAAATGTACATTTGAACTCTTAAGGTAAATGTTTAAGGCAATAGGAATGCATATTATGGGGAGCCTAGATGGCTCAGTCATTGAGTGTCTGCCTTCGGCTCAGGTCATGATACTGGAGTCCTGGGTTTGAGCCTCGCATGGGGCTCCCTGCTTGGTGGGAAGCCTGCTTCTCCCTCTCACACTCCCCCTGCTTGTGTTTTCTCTCAAGCTGTGTTTCTGTCAAATAAATAAAATCTTAAAAAAAAAGAATGCATATTAATATCATTTTATGACTCTCTACTTTTGAATTTACCTGACAGACTAGGTCCTTCCTTATGTGCTGTGGGACCCCAAAGAACAAAGAAGAATTTTTTAAAGGTTATAAGACAGACACATGGGTAAAACAGAAGGACACTGAGGGTGGTGGGAATACAGTGAACAACGGCTTTTGTTTCCTCCCTATTTCTCTGTTTGTCCCTCTTTCTGAATTTCAAACTAAGAGACCCACACCAGAATTGGATTCTGGGAAATACTCTAGAATCATTTCTAAATTTTCTCTCCCCTCCACCACTACTTTTTTTTTGCTAGATCCATTTGCTTACTGGTTTCTGTTACTTGCAACCAAAAGAATCTGAGTATGAACACATACCACTGGTAATAGTATTTTATTTATCTAAACCCTACCACGTACTTTCAGAAAAAAGTTTGAGAGAAAAATTTAAAGGGTAAATATACAAAATACATACCATGAAAAAAGAGCTTAAGAGTTTCTAGTTCTGATTCTATCACTAAATAGTGATGTCCCTCTGGCAAGGCTACTTCACATCTCTCAGCTTCGGTCTACATAATGAAGTTACTGTGGTGTCTCAGATCTGGTTCCAAATCTCTTTCATTTACAAAACTGGTCTTCTCAACCAACCAACCAACCAACCAACCAACAATAACAACAACAACAAGACTGGCCTTCTCTTCTAACTGGAGATGTTTTATCATTTCATTAGAGATTATTTGCACTTAGATTTTCTAAAAGACTTAGATGTAATTAAATTTTCTTTGCGGAGAAATTAGAAACTGTTTCTGTGAACAACAACAACAAAATGTTGAGAAACTTCTCCTTTAAGCTAGACCTTCCTGTTCTTTTTCTTAACTGAAATAGACTATGTTGAAGAAAAAGAAAAATAACGGATGGGCACTTTTTACAAGTTAAGGGCATGCCTACTTGAAACAAGTTACAGTAATAAATAAGCTGGGGAGGGTGTTTATTAGCATTGGCATGTAATTAGTGAGAGAGGATATGTTAGGAAGACGTTAGGCATCAGGAAGTTATAGGCATTCATTTCCACAAAGCCATTCTGGATCCACTTCAATGTGGAGGCCTTTAAGAACACTTCCCACTGCAGTTAAAACACAGATAAGTGGCTAGGACCAAGATTTTGGACTGTTCCTTACGACTTCTGAAGCTACTTCCCTGATTCTTATTTAGATCACATCTGTGTCTATCACCTGGAAAAGGACTGAAGAAAACATATTTTCACAGAGCAGGTAAATTTAAAAGGTAAACCATTTTTAATATTCCTACTAGTTTCCAATCTTTTCATTTAAAATCTTTACATGGAATTTTGTCTGTGGTTCACAGGGTAGGTAAGGCCTATCAATATAAACTACCTGACATATTAACAAACCAGTGAGGCAAACTTGCAATCCCTTTATTGATAAGGTGATCCTTTATTCTATTCAAATTTGTGAACTGATGTTCTGATCTCTATTTAATTTTCAAAAATTTCAGGAATAAAAGATCAAGTTCAGATTTCAGTAAACCTACAGAGCTAAGATTTGATTATTTACCTCAAAAGTAACAAATAAGCAATCATATAAATATTCCCCAGTTATTTGTGTAATGTTTTCATATAATATTCAAATTACAAATATGCCTAATACATTGGAAATTCTCAATTCCTTTCTCTTTTTTTTTTTTTAAAGATTTTATTTATTTGACAGTAACACAGCTTGAGAGGGAACACAAGCAAAGGGAGTGAGAGAGAAGCGGGCTTCCTGGATGTGGGGCTCGATTCCAGGACTCTGGGGTTATGACCTGAGCTAAAGGCAGACGCTTAAATGCCTGAGCCATCCAGGTGCTCCAGAAATTCCCAAATCTAACCAAATACTGAAACCATATTTTCAGGAGTAGATCTAAGATTCAGAGAACATTTCAACCTCCTCACTCTTTGGACTACTCTTCAACTGTTCACCTATGGACTAGAAGAAAAAGGCTCTATGTACATTCGTACAGAAGGGACACTGTAATGCTGATCAAAATGAATCTATGAATGATAAGTGTGGTTGCCCAGGAAAAGAAAGAAAACTGGTTAGCTAAAGCACAAAATCAAAGACAGAGATGAGCACCAGGGTGCTCAGTCGGTTAAGTCTATCTGACTCTTGATTTCGGCTCAGATTATGATCTCAGGGTCATGAGACCAAGTTGCTTTGTGCTCAGGGGGATGTCTGCTTGAGATTCTCTCTTGACCTCTACCCTTCCCTGCCCCATCCAACTCTCTCTTTCTAATAGTAAATAAACAAATCTTAGGAAAAAAAATGGAAGGAAGCCTTAAAGGTACAAAGGAATCTAGACTGTTCTATCAGTCTACAGAAGCCTAACAAATTTCAGATCAAAGAAATAACTTAATGAATGAGCTTCTTAAGAACAAATATTTTTGTTTTGATATTTACAAAGCAAGTCCACAAGCTATTTATTGCTCCTGCTATACCTCAGATCATAGTCTCCTTTATGATTGTTCTATCACATATATAATTAGCCAATAAAAAAATTCTTTAATACAGGTTTGGGCATGACATTTTGATGTATAAACAGACATAATCTCTAATCTCAAAGTTGCTTTCAAGAATAAGAGTCTGGATAAAACCCAGCAATAAAATACAGCTTTATAAAAAACATGAAGTAATGCTGTGTTGTAATAATGAAAAAGGGCAGGAAAATCCTAATATCATAATATTTTATTTTAGTTAGACCTTCATCAAAGAGTGCAATCCATCTCTGACTGCTGCACTTGAAATTTAGGAATAATATAAAAACAACAGCAAAAGTGATTAAGTGGGTAAGAATAATAAATCCTTCCAGGAAAGATTAAGTCTCCAAGAGAACAGACTTTCACTATAATGCTCTATTACTATTACTATTACTATCAAATGGTGCCAAACACTGTGCTGGTTAAGATGAGTGATACCAAGAAAGAAAAAATACAGTCCCTTATACTCAGAAAGACTGCAATATATAATTGAGAGATATGATATTAATGAAATACTTATAGACAATCCAATGGCATATTTTTTGTAAAGACTTTTAAAAATTTATTTGACAGAGAGAAACACAGCCAGAGAAGGAACATAAGCAGGGGGAGTGAGAGAGGGAGAAGCAGGCTTCCTGCCGAGCAGGGAGCCCAATGTGGGGCTCAGGGCAGTCGCTTAACCAACTGAGCCACCCAGGTGCCTCCAATGGCACATATTTTTAAATCAACTAATATGATTCAAGTTTCATTAATTTCAGCTTCAGTAACTCCTGTTCTCTTCACTATGTTTAACTGGAAATAGCAATGATGCCATGTACTAGTTTAGTTCTTCATGAATTTCAAGATACTTTAATTGTTAAGTTACCTCACAACTACAGGGTAGAACTTATGTCCCTACCATTAAGAACTCCTCTGAGATAAGTTCCCTTTCCCGAACTCATTGATGCCCTTAATATGGTAGTTCTTCAACTCTGCCTGATCATTAGAATCACTTGGGGAGCTTTTTAAAAACTACTAGGCCCAAAGCCAGAGATTCTATTCTAACTGGCTTGTGAGGAGGGCAAGAGCTGGTTGTATTTTTATGTCAGCAGATAATTTTAATATGAAGTAGGCAGAGTTTAAAACTACCACCCTTCTTTCTCCAGGTCCCCTCTCCTTGCATCTCTGTTAATTTTATTTTCTGGTGGTATAAAGGTAGCAGAGTTCACAGAACTGGTCAGGTATTTATTTCATCAACACTAAGCACCAACTATAATATATATTATTTTATACACCACTAAAACAAACCACTGCCATGATTTTAAGACGTAAGATTTAGAAATGTTAGATGTGGAAAAATGTGCAACACGGAAGAGAAAATGTGCATCCCTAATTTATAATCTTTGTACTCTCTAAGAAACTGCATTTGCTCATATGAACTATCATATCCTGTCCCTGTGTTCAGGCCTCTTCTCTTTCTTCCACAATCATCTCATCAATAAAGACACAAGAAGATCTAAGGAAAAGAGGGTAATAGAAAGAATGATGAGTTAGGTAGGGGACAGCATTTAGGAACAGAAACTTTTTTGGTCATGGATTTCTTTTTCTTTCTTTCTTTTTCCTCTCTCTCCAGCCCCCCCCCCTTTTTTTTATTGAGAGAGAGTGCACACAAGCAGGGGGGAAAGGGAAGAGAGAGAGGGACAAAATCTTCAGCAGACTCCCTACTGAGCGGAAAGCCCAACACGGGGCTCCATCTCAGAACGCTGAGATCATGACCTGAGCCGAAATTAAGTCGAATGCTTAGTCCACTGACCCACTCGGGCACTCCTGGTCATTGATTCCATAAAATATTACCTTTACAAGTTTTCAAAGTCATGTCCCTCATCTTGGACTATAGATAGTGGTTATGAACATTTTATAAATATCTTCCCAAAGAGAAGGCAAAATTCCACTTGGCCAAATAGCTTTATAAAAATGAGTTCTGTAGTGGCACCTGGGTGGCTCAGTCATTAAGCATCTGCCTTCAACTCAGACCATGATCCCAGAGTCCCGGGATGGAGCCCCTCATCGAGCTCCCTGCTCAGCAGGAAGCCTGCTTCACCCCCTTCTCACTTTCCCTGCTTGTGTATGCTCTCTAGCTGTGTTTCTCTGTCAAATAAATGATTTTTGTTAAAAAAAATGAGTTCTATACAATAATATACTTTCAGCGTTCATTTGATGGTTCATGAAAGTGCTTTGCTGACCTGGTTACAAAAAAATTTCCAATGAATAATAATGCATAGGCTACACTTCGAAAAAGAGAAAATTCACTTTAAAAAACCTAATGACTTCTGCTTACATGATCATAAAACACTGCTTTCCCTGAAACACTCATCTCCTAAACTATATTAAAAATATGAAATTAATATGATTTGAAAGTTTCCTAAGTCATCTCTGTAATTAATGAAAAGCAAAGAAATGTGGGATGGAATTTTGCTGGAAGTTGTCATTTGTCATTTTTATTTGTGCTCCTTTAATACATAGTGCTTTATTCTTTTTCTATACTCCTCAAATGAAGCTTAAAGGTCTGCTAATATAGCAAAGATTCCTGAGTTTCTCTGAAGACTCAGTTCAACCCTACAAAATATTCACAAACATATTCATCTGACTAGAATTACCCATCCACATCACCTTCCCATCAGAAGTTATATCCAGTGAGTCCCAGGAGGATTCATGCACTCTGCATAGTTGGTTAGAAACTGTGGCCAATCAGCTCCATAAGGTAGGTGACACAGCACTTGAGTTATTACAATCCCAGTGCCAGACAACACCTAATATCTAAATACAAAAAGATGATTTTGTATTTCAAAACTAAACTAAACTTTTCTTGGCATTCAAATGGAATTAGATTAACATGGAAAAATCCTTGATTCTTAAAATGCTAATACATTACACTGTAATTTATTTTTATTTTCAATTAATTTTTATTTTTTAACACAGAGGCTAAAGTAAAAGAGTCACAGCTGAGTATAAAAACGAATGTTTTTCATATTAAATGCTATTAACAGGAAGCTATCAAAGAGAGGTAAGCCACATATTAATTAAGAGAAACTTAGCTTGTGAAAGCCACAGTTCAAAACAAAGAGGAATCAGAGGACATAAAAGTAAGATGGCTATGGGTTAGCCAGATATGGGAACATGAACACATAAAACTACCATCATGGAGTCAGGTAGGTAGGCATCAAATTCAACTGAGAAAGGAAGACCCAGACCAGCAAGCTGGAAAAAAATGTGGCAAAGTCCAAGGCAGAGACAGAGTGCCAGATTTAAGTGAAAACTGACAGCAGCTGCACTAGTTGTAGTTGCTTTTACTTTCTTTCTAAGGTAGTAGGAACTAATCTTTATTAAAAGATAGGCAGAACACATGGAGCTAAAAATTAACCAAAAATATCTGGTATAGGTGGAGACTGTGGAGACAGAAGCAAAGTGTTATTTATTTATTTATTTATTTATAGATTTTCATCAATTTAAAGATTTTATTTATTTGACAGAGAAAGGGAGACAGCAAGAGAGGGAATACAAGCAGGGGGAGTGGGAGAGGGAGAAGCAGGCAGGCTTCCCACTGAGCAGGGAGCCCGACTGAGCCACCTAGGTGCCCCTTGTTTTATTTTTTTAAAGATTTTGTTTATTTAGACAGAGTGAGAGAGGGAAGGGTGGGTGGAGAACCGGAGGCGGGAGCACAGGGAGAGGGAGCAGCAGACTCCCCGCTGAGCAGGGAGCAGATGTGGGGCTCTAGCCCAGGACCCTGGGATCATGACCTGAGCCGAAGGCAGACGCTTAAGCAACTGAACCACCCAGGCGCCCACAATGTTCTTATTCTATTTATTTATTTTTTAAAGATTTTATTCATTTACTTGAGAGAGAGCACGCGAGCAAGAGGGCACAAGAACAGGAGACGCAGGAGACGGAGAAGCAGACTTCCCATTGAGCAGGGAGCCCGATGTGGGGCTCAATCCCAGGACCCTGGGATCATGGCCTGAGCCCAAGGCAGCTCCTTATTTCACCGTAATGTTCCTATTTTAAAGGCAGCTCCTAAGACCAATACTTTTCCTTGAAAAGGAATGTCTGCATTTCATAGAGTGATATTTGAGCTTGGGGGATTATCAAATCTTGTATTTTCCAACGAAGAGAGATACCTTCTTGGTGAGGTTCTACTTCCATTCATGGCATATAAAGGGAGCAAGCATATATAATGATGACATCCTGTGTCAATCATGGGAAGGACAATGACCTCATTTTCCATCAGGGGCTGGTAGATAAGATGGAAACTCCTCCCACTGGCCTGGAATAAGTTCTGCCTAATGCAGGTAGTGGAGGATTAGCATCATATTAGTGGATGGTTTTGCTAGAATTTGATTAGGCACTGGGCCCACTAACAGATTACAACAAGAATGTAACAATGGTACTGTTTAAATCCTCAGAGTTGGCAACAGGGCTCTTTTATATGTGTGATTACAGATGTTTAAGATAGCGGTGCTCTAACTCTAAAAAAGGTCTAGGGTACTGAGTAGAAAACAGGGTCCCCCTACCTTTAAAAAACAAAACAAAAAACCCTCTCCCTACAAAGGAGACGAAATCCTCAACTCTATTGGTCAAGTGGATCTAAGTGAGCTAATCTTTGATGTGTGGGTTAAGCCTTTTGCTGAAACTGCTGAACTGATTAACTGCAATTTATATCTGCAGCAACATGGAGACAGATAATCACACCATGTTTTCCCTGGCACAGGTACTGAAGCACGATTTTTATAGTCTTAGGGCTGTGTGGACCTGATTGACAATATCTAGGACAAGTTTTCCCCACCCTCTACCCACCCAAGCAGGCAAATACAAACTTAGACTAGAACAGGAAAAAGAAAACAACTTGGCTTTCTCATAAGGGGCAGATGTACCCCAACAGGCAGCTGTGATCGACAAGCCCCTGCAACTTCTGTAGATGCAATTATGTTACTTTAAAGGGGATAAAGTGGAATAACGGGGATAAAATGAGACCTACTGGGAGCCATCTTTCTTTTTTTAAGACTGCAAGTTGCTGAGAGCAGGACACAAAAAAAAGTGCTATGGATTCCTATCAACTTCTAGTCAGGTACTAAGACCAAGCCTCCATTCAGTCTTGTTGCCTGGCCCCGGCGGCGGCAAACAAATCACACATGTCAGGTGTGCAGAAGCCAAGAACACCAGAGTGAAGTCTGGGGGTGGGGCGGGGGGATGATCAAGGGTCAGAGGCACACACTGGGATAGTTTAGAGTCAGCAGAAACAAAAAAACACACATCAATAGTCTTAAAAATCAGGCAGCAGAAACCAAAAGTGAGTTAGCAAGTGTGAGGCTGCCCTGGAGTGATGACTGAACAAAGAGGCAGTCGTCCAAACCGCAGTAGCCTTGCCTCGCCTTCCCATGCTGGGAAAGCCCATCTTCCAGCAGCACTAGCTTTATTTTCCCATGACGGCTTCTACAAATGGGCCAAACACGATAAAAGGAAGAAGGCCTGGTATTACATGTTTTACTACATCACGTGATTTAGACATACAAAACCTGGGTTCTATCACTATACTACAGTTATGTTCTATTGATTATTTTTAAAAGATTTTATTTATTTGACAGAGAGAAACACAGCTAGAGAGGGAACACAAGCAGGGGGAGTGAGAGAGGGAGAAGCAGACTTCCCGCCGAGCAGGGAGCCTGATGTGGGGCTCGATCCCAGGACTCTGGTACCATGACCTGAGCTGAAGGCAGACATGCAACAACTGAGCCACCCAGGCGCCCCTGTTCTATTGATTCTGATGTTCATAAAGCTCATTTAAAGAGGACAACACCTATCAATGAAATGATTATGCCTTTGTTGATTCTGCTTATAACATGGTGCAGGGACTATAAACATATGAACCCCATGCATTTCCAAAGTTGTACGGAAAAAATATATTCATTATTCCTTTAAAAGTCAGATCCACAGAAAAAGACTTGATTCCAAAACAACAAAATTAACACACATATGAAATTGTTAGAATAAAGGATGCCTGGGTGGCCACTCGGTTAAATGTCGGCCTTTAGCTCAGGTCATGATCCCAGCTCACGGGATCAAGTCCCATGTCAGGCTCCTCACTCAGTGGGAAGTTGCTTCTCCCTCTGCTGGCTGCTCCCCCCGCTTGTGTGCTCTCTTTCTCTCTGACAAATAAAATAAAATCTTTAAAAAAAAGAAAAAAAAGAAAAAACAGAATATAAGAGTAAACTCTTCTTAAAAGATGCAGGACTGAGAGGAATGCTTAGTTTAAGTGTTGGCTTATCATTAACAAGCTGTAAAGTTCTGAATAAAACACTAAATAAAAACACTCTAGGGCACCTGGGTTGCTCAGTCTGTTATGCCGCTGCCTTCAGCTCAGGTCGTGATCCCAGGGTCCTGGGATCAAGCCCCACGTCAGGCTCCCTGCTCAGCAGAGAGCCTGCTTCTCCCTCTCCCTTTGCCTGCTGCTCTGCCTAACTGTGCTCCCTCCCTGTCGAATAAATAAATAAAATCTTTAAAAACAAAACAAAACAAAAAACCCCTACACTCTAGAATGTAATTTTATTTTTGGTAAAATGAGGAGGCTGAATTTTATGGTTTCTAAGCAAAAACTCAGCTCTAAAAATGTTCATGCATTAGATTTCTAGTTTAATTTCAATGGACTTTTGATAACCTCACCTCAAAGATGAATATGTTACCTGCTATAATTTAGGATATACTTTTCATATCTGAGGAAAAGCTAACACTGCTTAGAGAAAATACAAGGTAAGCATTTTTAGAAGACTCGGTTTCAGTATTTCCATCAACATACAGTTGAATAATTTAAAAATACCTTTAATGTAATAGAAGTGAGTTTAATATTAAATCTAATTTAATTCTGAGAATAATGTAGTTCCTCATAATAATTTAGCAGATAGACCAGTCAAATAATAGTGTACAGGGGAAAGTACTCGCATTTCTTACCAATGGGCTTTTATACTCTAGAAATGAAAGCTGAGATCGCTAAAATGCTTTGGAAGGCAAGTTATAAGGGAAGGGGGTGGGGGAAGGAAAAAAGAAACAGGGGAAAACAACAGATTCAACACTGTTCCAGTTCCCAAGTTAAAGAAAAAAAAAAAAGGCTGTCTTTGGCCCTTTCTCTTGCCTTTTGTGAACCCTTGGGGGGAAAAAACCAACAACTACAATTAAAAAACAAAACAAAACAAACAAAAAAAAACACAGTGAAATTTACCATGACACTATTTTATAGAAGGTATTCTGAATCTTTTATCTTCTGAAACACACGTGCATGTGTGTGTGAAACGCACGCATACACACACTCACATACACAGTCACAGTATTTTCTATAGCAGCCCAAGTCTTTGTTCAGCACTGGAGCAGCTTTAGGGCAAAAGAAGCTTATGAATTTTCCACAGGAAATCTTAACCAAAAAGAAATATAAATGATTACTGCAAAGCCTGTATATTTGATATTTTCCAAATAAATAAATAAATAAATAAATAAATAAATAAATAAATTGAACCTTTTGTTAAAGGGCTTCTTCTCACATGCTAAAAATCCCCAAATCAGAATCACATGCAAATACAATTAAATTCACATGCAATATCACAAATAGGAGGTTTAATATTCTCACTTGGGTCTCTGGAATTACTACACCACTGTGAAATGTGACTTTTCATAAGGGAAAAAGATTCTATAGACCTACTCCCTTTCTCTTTAGGTTTCCTGTTTATGATTTACTTTGAAAGATGATACTAATCCAATAACACATTATTCTCCAAAGTTAACAAAATTATTCAATATTAAGCTTGCCTTACTTATTGAACAATAACTTAAAAGACATTTAGAAATGGAAACCCACTCAAATTTAGCTGGAGAATTAAACATTTGTAATCGCTTAACTGCCAAGAGGACACTGAATTTATTTTGAGTAACTTTTATTATTTCAAAGAATATACATGAAAATCTTTAAACAACAAATTCCTTCCCCGACACAGTTAAATGCAAATTATATTTTTTTCCTCCCCCGTCTTACTCCAGAAAGCTCCGGCACACATAGCTGATACATAGCTGATACGCCACCTACTGCAAACGAAGCTGACAGCACAGGCGAGGCTGCCAGCATTTCCATTCCATCACCAGGCTGGGGCTGAATAAAGGCGTGCTTGTGTGGCAGTGTTTCTTTTTAAAAAATCTCAAAGCCAAGGAGAAGAGGCTGAAATAGATTTTCAAAAATGGAGCGTAAAATAAACAGAAGAGAAAAAGAAAAGGAGTATGAAGGGAAACACAACAGCTTGGAAGATGCTGACCAAGGAAAGAACTGCAAATCTACACTGATGACCCTCAACGTTGGTGGATATTTATACATTACTCAAAAACAAACACTGACCAAGTACCCTGACACTTTCCTTGAAGGTATAGTAAATGGAAAAATACTCTGCCCATTTGATGCTGACGGTCATTATTTCATAGACAGGGATGGACTCCTCTTCAGGCATGTCCTAAACTTCCTACGAAATGGAGAACTTCTACTGCCTGAAGGATTTCGAGAAAATCAACTTCTTGCACAAGAAGCAGAATTCTTTCAGCTCAAGGCACTGGCGGAGGAAGTGAAATCCAGGTGGGAAAAAGAACAGCTAACACCCAGAGAGACTACTTTCTTGGAAATAACAGATAACCATGATCGCTCACAAGGACTGAGAATTTTCTGTAATGCTCCTGATTTCATATCAAAAATCAAATCTCGCATTGTTTTGGTGTCCAAAAGCAGGCTGGATGGATTTCCAGAGGAGTTTTCAATATCATCAAATATCATTCAATTTAAATACTTCATAAAGTCTGAAAATGGCACTCGACTTGTACTAAAGGAAGACAACACCTTTGTCTGTACCCTGGAAACTCTCAAGTTTGAGGCTATAATGATGGCCTTAAAGTGTGGTTTTAGACTGCTGACCAGCCTGGATTGTTCCAAAGGGTCAATTGTTCACAGCGATGCACTTCATTTTATCAAGTAATTACCTGTGTCATGAACAAAGGCAACAAGCACGCAGCCAGCAAGCTTCGGAAAACCACAGCATCAAAGGCATCCCAAATAATGTGTGCCCGGCCAGCTCTGTACTCAGAGCCCTGCTGCTAATCAATTACTGTGAGCTAACGGTATGTAAATTCTATTGCTAAAGATGTCCTTCTCAAGGGTGTTCTTGCTGATCAGACTCTTATACTTAAAATGAAAACAATGATGTTCTATATATTGTAAATAAAGACTGAATGCTTTTGCTATTTGTTTATTTCTTATGAAGCTGTCTTTCAATCAGAATGTCTTGGGTACTTACACAATGAACAAGCATGTACACTATCATCCATTTAAGTAAATGGTAATAAAATATGTTAAGGGGCTGTAAGATTTAAAATCCTTTCTTTTGGACTCAGAAACAATCTGAGGGTCTTGGAAGGAAGAGGGGTGGGGGGATGGGTGAGCCTGGCGGTGGGTATTGAGGGCACAAATTGCATGGAGCACTGGGTGTGGGCAGAACTGGTAAAAATTAACTATGAGAGCAAAGGAGATGTGCAGCAGATGTACTAAGACAGGGCTATAGTGAAACCAAATGTAATTGCAAGAAGGTATTAAAGTTATTGATTTAATTTTAATGGCAGGCACCAAAAGCTTATTCATAGTTCCTGTATTTCATACTATAATAATAGCTGAATTGACATATTGCTGAACATTCCTAGAAAACTGCGTGATGACAATAAAAAAAATAAAAACACTATTAGCTTCTTTGCTTGTATTAATAATTATAATAAAAAGTTAAATGTGTCACTTTCAAAACAAAGAGTAGCACTTGATGATTTCACATAGTATTATGCACTGATGTAGTCAACTGGCAGGCTACAGTAACTCTGGCTGGTCTTGCAAGTGACAAAAATCAGCAAATTCATTTCTTTGCAGGTTGAGCTCCAACACAGCATGGACAACTTCTCCTTAACAGCTTATGTGGTATCAAAATAATAAAGGAGTTCATTTTCAGAATCATCCTATGAATCTACTCATTTTTCATGCTCAAAAACAAATGAACATCACTAAACATTATTCTTATGAAAGAACTTCATGCTTTCCAATATCTATTTTGAGGCTAAATCTCAAAATCACTGCATTGTGTTAATTTCTTTAACTTCAAGCTAAACAGGAAGTTATGTTTTTATTAAGTTTTATATACGGCTTTTCAATGAAATAATGCAGACACTTAGCTCTTAATGTAAGTGCATTTTTTCCCTCCCAAAGAGCAGCTAAATAATTTCTATGCCTCTCATTTTCTTTAGTTTCTAAGAATAAATTATATCTTAAATTTATTCCTTTAAAAACTTAACCATTAAGGGCACCTGGGTGGCTCAGTTGGTTAAGTAACTGCCTTTGGCTCAGGTCATAACCCTGGAGTACTAGGCTTGAGTCCCACATCCCACATCCCACAGGGATCCCTGCTCAGTGGGAAGTCTGCTTCTCCCTCTGACCACTCCCTTCTCATTCTCTCTTTCTCAAATAAACAAATAAAATCTTTTAAAAAAATTAACCATTAGAACAGATAACTAAATCTTAATTTTAATGAATTTCCACAAAAGATTTCTGAAAAGCCTGGTCACATAAATTAGCATATATTTGCTTACACATTAAAAACTTAGAATAAATTAGCAGCAAAGCTAATATTCATCCTCAGAACTCTGACTTCCACTTACAAAATCAAAGGTAATGCAAAAGTTGGCCGCACATACTCAAGGGAATTTTTAAAATTATACCAAAAAGTCCACTTAAAAAAAAACTTCATATCAACCACACAATCTTCTTTTATGTATAACAGTTGGAAAAAATGTTTCTAATAAAACATCAAATTATCTCTTATGTACTTTAACATGGGTTAATCAGGATTTAAAGGAGCTATGAAAATAGAAAAACATAGTAAAATCTACTTTAAAACAGTTCGCTGTAATTGAACTGTTTACATACCTCTCCAGCTTGTGAGTAGACTTTTCCTTGGCATTTGGATTTTGGTCATGAAAAAAATGAGAATGATTTAATGTCAAAGCAAGATTTTCTCTGACAAGATTTCATTACGGGTAATGAAAATAGCCCTGACATATCTTTTTATAGGAGATATCACTGAACAAATCCCCTTAGAGGTGGTGTAGGTTTTTGCATGAATTCAGAGAATTTAACTGTCCTAACAAATTATTACTGACAGAAACCCCTACTTAAAGAAATCTGTCATTCATTTTAATGTATGCTTCCAAAAGATCATAACTGGATGCATTTAACACATTCTCACACTCTTGATAGATCATAATATTCTATAATAATTTAATACTCTAGAAGGATATTTGACTAATTATCCTTGTATAACTTTTTATAGGTCTATCTTTTTAAATTCAGTTAGTTGCATTTGGATTTACATATCCAAGTGCATAAGTACTGTGTTGTAAGTATAGAGAAAAATATCATTTTCAATTTTTCCATATCTTAAAATATTTAGAAGTACTTTCCATTAAAAGACTCAAGAAATCATATAAAATGTCAGTAAATCAGAGTGATGTTGTCACATTTTTGTTTGCAGTCAATGAAGACTTTTCTTCCTTAAATTCTTCTCACAGAAATTCTCATTACTCTCATTGCTTCACAGAATAAATCACAAAGTGATTCTTTAACTTCTTTTACAAAAGAAAAAGTAATAAAAAATAGTTTACTTGTCACAAGCCAAACACACATACTCTTGTATTTGGAATTATTCCATGCAATGCTTCTAGCAGTGTGTTTAAAACACGAAAAATAAAAACACAGCTTATAGTGTACTACATTTCTAAAATGTATACGGCTGTTTGCAGAGCAAACGAAACACTAAATGAGACTCTGCAAGTAAGAAAAGATGACTACCATCCCAGACTGAAGCTAATAATACTAACGAAGCTTGTTAATTTTTTAAAGAAATTTCATTATAGTTTAATTGCTATTTTAAAGATGATATTAAAAGGTAATGCTTATTGTTTCATTACATCCTGATACCATACTACAAACATACATTTATCTCAATTACTCTTCACAATGACCCTAAGAAAGGTACTATCATTCTCTCCTTTCAGGTGAAGAAACAGAGACTTACGAGGGCTAGGGAACCTCAGATCATACAGTTGTTAAGAGGTAAACATGGAATCAAGACGTGAAACCCAGGTGTACTAGCTCCAGAGCCAGCAGGAACTGTGTCTGCTTTTGCCAGCCACTTATATCTCTAATACTTGGAACCTGGCGTTCATAAAGTCTGTGCTGAATACAGATTACCAAAACCCAGGTTTTCCTCACTTGATAAAATCTCACAATGCAGGTACTCATAAAATGTTGAGTGACAATCTGAACTATGGGAAAGCAAATAATATTTTTAATGTCATGCTGGGTCATTTAACGAACATGAGATGAGTCCTCTCCCAAGAATAAAGGATATCCCATATTTGCCTATTAGTAATTCCAGATTTTTTGCATATCAAGTTTGAGGAAAAGGGGGTTAATTTTTTAGGACTTGGTACAGTCTGCAAAATGGACATATTATGAAGAAAAAATATGGCACACATGAGCACTGGAGTCAGACTTAGATTCAAATTCATTAACCTCCACTAGCTTGTTTACATGATATAAGCAAGATTCTTAACTTCTTTGAACTTCAACATCCTCATAACAAAATGGAGATAATGATTAGTTGACAGACCTTTTGTAAGACTTCAATGAAATTCTAAATTATATGTAAAGTGCCTCACCCACTATAGATTTTCAATAAGCACTGATTATTATCTTATCCAGTATAAAGATATCTTCATACATTATCATGAATACCATGCACAAAAATGCACATTTACATTAATTAGGCTTTCAACTAGACATGAACCGAATGCAGAACATTTTAACAAATGCATGCTTAATACTTTGATGGACACTATAAATATAAGAAAACACTTTAAATCGCTACAGGCCAACCCAGTTTTCATTTGTATTAGTTTAAAAATACATATGATGAGTTTCCTGGGACTTTTATATTCTATTTTCTTGTATAAAATCTACAAGAACAAAATAATCATTGCAGCGGTTTCATCAGCAGTATAAAACCAGTCGGCAGTAATATATGTGATAACACAATCTTAGAGATACCCCTATCTAATAAATTCTGGTTAAATGTCTAAAACTGCAATGATGTCAGTCAAGGTTAAAATTAGAGCATCTGAATCATAATTATCTTTGCTAATAAAGCAGAGATGTAATATGGACTATCCAAAACGGCATGCAACTTAGAAATTATCTGTATTTAGCTCTGAAATATATATGACTACTTCCACAGCTGACTGGTCTTCCTAATCATATTTTGCTTAATATTAAATTAATTTGCTTCTGTTAACAAGGACCAAGGGAGTAGTAATAAAGTAAAGTGTGCTGGGCAGAGGGAAATATCTAAGCTGAAATTTTAAATTTACCTAAAATAATTTATGAAGAGGTGTTCCTACTTCTTGACCAAAATATACAATGGGTTCAACAGTTTCTATCAAACAAAAATCACTGATATAAATGTCATAAGCTGCTATAAATGACCTTCATTTAATTAAAAAGTTCCAACAATGCAAAAAAAAAAAGTACAATGTTAAGGATATTGTATATAAAATGCGGAACCTCTAGTTTTATTTAGATCACTATTTCAGAGAAAAAAAACAAACTCAATTGGACACGAGAAGGGTGAGGCAATTATAATGCACTTCTCTATTATAGGGTTTAAAAACCTGTTCCCTATCATAAAATGTAACAGTCAACCTAACAGCACAATAGGTTTTTCCAAACCCCAAGATTCCAGAATATTTAGGTCCACTTAAAAGCAACAGTTAGTAGCTGTTTTTTGGGGGTGGGGGCGGGGGGGGGTAAATCTTAGTTAACTTTGGAAAATTTCTTTTTGAAGACAGGCCCAACTTTTCAAAAAGTAATTTTGATTACTGTCCTCTAAGATGTTTAGACATATTTTCTGTATCATTAAAGTGTAAAACTGCGTAAGTCTGATTCCTTCCTAGTTCCACTGCACTGATTTTGCCTTGTGATGCTTATGACTAATTTTTAAGGTTAAGAATTATTGAATGATACTAACTTTAATCCCAGTGGTTCCTTGACTTTAATTACCTGACTTTATGCACCTGCACAAAAAACTAGACCACTTAACATTTTCTTTAGGTATATCATTTGATGAACTGTTATTTACTGTTACTTTTAATTTTTTTAAAAAAATTATTAAGCACTCTCTACAGTCAATGTGGAGCTCGAACTTACAACCCTGAGATCAAGAGTCACATGCTCTTCTGACTGAACCATCCCTTACTTATCCACCACTTATTTTTTAAAAAACATTAAAAATAAGTATGAATGCAGATACCTATGATCCTATATCCTAACAATTTTTTTTTTTTTAAATAGGCTCCACACCCAGTGCGGAGCCCAACAAGGGGCTTGAACTCACAACCCTGAAATCAAGAATCTAAGCTGAGATCAAGAGTTGGATGCTTAACCAAGTGAGCCACTCAGGTGCCCACTAAAAGACCTATTTTGATTTTCATGTATTTTTTCTGTGTGCATACATATACATATATGTGTATGTATATAAATATATATGTGTGTGTGTATACACACACACATTTTAAGATTTATTTGAGAGAGAGAGAGTGCATGCACCTCTGAGCAGGCGTAAGGGCAGAGGGAGAATCTCAACCAGACTCCCCACAGAGCATAGAGCCCCACACAGGGCTCAATTTCACAATCCTGACATCATGACCTAGGCTGAAATCAAGAGTCGCATGCTTAACCAACTGAGCCACCCAAGCACCCCATATCCATGTATATTTTTATATAATCCCTTATAGGAAGAAAAAGGAAAGAATATATATAGCTATGTGCAGGAATAATTTATTAATAAGGGTTGGGTGATTAGTGGAGAGAAATACCAAAAAAAAAAAAAAAAAGAATCTAAGTCACAGGTGATTAATTTATAAAACAAAATCAAAATATACAACCACAGGCATTTATGATACATATATGTTTATTTGCTACAATGCAGCCTAGAAAATGGGCAAGATAATGTTGAAGGATGGTTAGCACCGCGCCTCATTAGACTAGGCCAAGACTTGGCTTAAGATACGGGAAGATGCTGAAGTTAAACAAAAGGAATCCAGTCAGTCTGGTGAGTTTGCTACAAGAAAAAAACGAGGAGAATCCAATTCTGAGACATGTTGAGCAACAACCACAGAAAGGAAAGGGCACGACTGATAGGTCAGGGAGTGAGTCTAACCAGGAAAGAAACCTATGTGAGCCAAGGAGATTTTCCTCATTCAAATACAGAATAACTACTGAATAATCCAGAAAAATAGCTAGCTCCCGGGGAATAACCACCAAACTACTTATTAAAAGGCGCCTGGGTGGCTCAGTTGGTTAAGCGAGTGCCTTCGGCTCAGGTCATGATCCCGGAGACCCGGGATCGAGCCCCGCATCGGGCTCCCTGCTCGGCAGGAAGCCTGCTTCTCCCTCTCTCACTCCCCTCTCTCGCTTGTGTTCCCTCTCTGTGTTTCTCTCTGTCAAATAAATAAATAAAATCTTAAAAAAAAAAAAAAAAAAAGAAAGAAATAGGGGCGCCTGGGTGGCTCAGTTGGTTAAGCGACTGCCTTCAGCTCAGGTCATGATCCCAGAGACCCAGGATCGAGTCCCACATTGGGCTCCCTGCTTGGGGGAAAGCCTGCTTCTCCCTCTCTCACTCCCCCTGCTTGTGTTCCCTCTCTGGCTGTGTTTCTCTCTGTCAAAAAAATAAAATCTTAAAAAAAAAAAAAGAACTAAAAATTCTTCCATGGGAAC